>VXAA01001494.1:390179-429932 GCA_013399115.1 Anseranas semipalmata | reverse complement strand
TAATGGAAGTTATTACTTCTGCAGTGCCAGTGATGCTTGTATTTGCTTGTATTTATACAGGTACTATCCTATATGATTGTAGACTGGGTGGGACCTTATGAATAAAACCAAAATTCTATGTATGATCGCTGCTGTATGCTCCCTCTGCCATCTTCCCATGCAAAATTCAGCTCCTGCTTGTCCCTCCAAGACTATTATGCACTAGTTTTATTTTAACAGTAGGAACTTGTGCAAGATGAAAGCCTTCAGAATTAAAATGATAAGTTTTCAACCCGTGTGGAGAATACCACATTTCTTATGCCAGCTTTCTGTGAGAGAATATTCTTGGGGGGAAGTGAGCCCAGAAGAAAACACTGCCTCTTTTTTATGACGTGAAGGTGGGAGAAGTAAACAGTTGCAGTAAGATTCTTACATTGAGTATTGGTAATCTACTGCACATGCCCATTCCTGCAGTGTTTTCCTTCACTTTTTTATTTTGGATTGTTAAAGGAAATACCACTTTGAAATGGAACACAGAGTTTTGAAGAAGATTTTCCTCATATTTGCTGAGATTTTTTTTTTCCCCTCTACCAACCCAGATTTTCATATAGATGCTTGAGTGAAAACCCTTCCTTGCTTCAGCTTCATTGCATCTTGATGTACACCGTACTGTGTTAGGTTCAGCAAAAAGGATGGGGCACCACAACTTTACTCTTATTGCAAGCCAGTCTTCAAATTTCATGCTGTTCTTTTGAGTTTAGAGGTTTTTTTCCTTGTTTCCTGCTCTCTACTTATGATTGTATCTGTGCTTCTTTATGACTGATTGGAGTGATTTGGCATTTACTTGGTGAGTGGGTCTGCAGCCAGAATAGTCAATTTGGTTTGTTCTGCACTGTCAGAGAAGGGCTTTGGTTGATAGTTCTTCTGTTTAGCATCACCCATGCCCCAGATGCTGAAAAAACTCTGTTAGATCCTTTGGTCTCAACCTGCAAAGTCAATTTCTGTTGTCCTTGTACACTGAGCTGATCTTCTGGCCTATTTATCCTGCTTCTTTTTGCAGTTTGTGGTAACGCTTAACACAGTGCTGAGCAGAACACTGTGGTGCATATTATCAACCTTTCTGGTGACAAAACTGTTTCTTCCTCTTGAGCTGCTACATGATATTAGAGAGCTGAGGGCAATAGACTTAGAGTATTTGTCACAAAGGTGCTATCACTTGACTGTTGGTTATAGGATTGATGCGATTTTTAAAAGCAGCTGAGATTTTGCCCAGCTGTTCCAGTTCTTTATGTGGTGCAAAGCTTTCCCCTTTCACTACCTCTAAATTGAGCAGCTGTTAATAATTTTAACTTCTGAGATAATTATAACATTACTTCCAGAGTGCACGATGAGATGTGAAATTTGAAAAAGTTGTTTTTTTTCTTTCTATACCAGAGATAAAGACAGCAAATATCTATACGAGTATTTCTGGGTGCTCTAGCAGGTGTAAGAGTGCCTTCAAGAAATGTCTTGGTAAGACGGGTAAGAAGGTCTAATCTATACCAAATCATTTTGAAAACCCAGATCAACGGCGAGTAAAATACTCCATTGTAAAAAATGGATGTTGTCTAGACTGCCTTGTATGCTCAAAGGGGCACTGCTAGGTTGCTTCCTCTCCCTCCTGTCTGTAGTGCACTCTTCACCTGATAACTGATCCACGATATCAGACAGTTTGACCAGTGTTTGACAGGCTTATCCCACTGCAAAGTTGTTGAACAGGGAAAAAAGTTCTTTGACCAGTTATTTAGGCTTGTGAGTGCACTCTGGGCATGCAATTCAGACCTTTATTCAGTGCCTAAAATAAATGTTTTGAGGCAGGGTTGAAAAGTGATTTATCACAGGATGGTATATTCTCTTTTTGTAGTATAGATAGTGCAAAAAGAGAGATTTTTTTTTTTTTCAAGTAGATTTGCAAGTTAGTGATTTGGCCAACTACAAAATTCTGTGACATGTCAGCCACAATGGGTTCCTCTGTGAAGAGCGCTAACTCACCTGTCTTCAGTTCATAGGTCTGCATTTTCTCTCAACTATTAGCTAGGCTTCTCTCTGATCATAAAATGAGTAAGGAAAGAATGTGGAGACCAGACTTCAAATGTACCTTTGCCTACGACAGAACATGGGTGCCCTCACTTTATTGATTGTTTGCCAGACAATTTAGCAAACCTATTTTCAGTTACCTAGATATTGAGTTAATTAATGTAGTGCTAGGATTCTTAAATATTGCTTTTTTTGTTGTTGTTGTTTTCTTAAAATTCTGACCTTTTTGCTTGTATGCATTGTTACTTTTTAGTTTGTAGTAAATAGTTTGAATAATGACATCTGAGTTACCTCATTCTGTAGTAGCAGTCTGATGCCTTTTCAATCCAGTCTTTTAGCCTCATAAAAAGGTTACCTCATCCTCTAAGTCCCGCTTTGCCAAAGTGAGCAAAAGATCCTTTTTTCCAGCAAATAAATCTACTCGGTGGCTGCTCAATTTGAGACCTAGGCTGAGCGTTGTCCCTGGAGTATGAAGCACACTGAATGTAGAAGCCTTCCTGGTTGCCAAAGCTTTCGCTTTGTGAACGTGATAAAATTAGACATTGTTTTAAGTGAGAAGTCTGTCACTTCCCTTCCTCTCCTTCAGTCTTACTAAATTCCATATTAAACTTCAAGCCTAATGCAGTGTTGTGAAAGTCAGGCAGGTGTGCTGTTAGCAAAGCTATGAGAGGCTTGACATCTGAGGGAAAAATCTAGGTAAAGATCCTGTAATCATTTTGAAAATGTCATAGTTTGATGGATATTCACAGCGAATAGGCAAAACCCAGTCTTTTTTCAGTCTCATCTACCCTGCAGACTGCACAGAACTGGTGAGACCCTGAGCTGCCAGGATCCCTGTTAAACTCTCCTGTGGGTAAAATGAAGGACGATACTTCACACTGGCGAAATGGCAGTCCTACGCGATGCTTTTAGGCTTGGTGTGCTTCTCTCTCCTGGGTCTTTTTCCTTTCTTCTTTATCAGCCACCTTCAGTTTGCCTTGTGATCAGGGCTCCTCAGAGGTGCTTTTCTTCCATGATGCTGTTGGGGGTGGCTAGGACCTGATCTCACCCGGCCAGCGTGGTTAGCCCAGGGCAGTCTCAGCACTGTCCTTACTGTGGGCTCTTCCGTCTGTCAGACTGTCGCCTCCAATGGCATCGGTCAGCAGCCCCTTTCCAGCGTGGTTGTTGCTAATTCTCTGATAGCAAGTGTATCGAAATCTTACTCTGACAAAGCGGGTTCTCTAATGTTGTTGTTTATGCAGACAAATAGTTAAAATTTCCCATCTTAAAGATTAAATACTGTAATCGCATAATTAGAAAAAATGTTGCATGATTCAACATAGCATTTTTCTATTTATATAAGTGACAACTAATGGTTTCTTTTTTCTGCTAGCTTTAGGAAAGATTCTTCAACTTTATAATTTTAAAACATTTTCTCCTACACATGTCATTGTTCTTTTTAATAGGATCTGCCAGAACAACTCTGAGCAAAAGCTCTGCATTTTCACATTATTATCTCATTGTCTATCCCTAGTGTTATAGCCTTACTGTGACTTCCTAACTAATCAGCTATTTCAACTTTCATTCCATAAGCTTTATGTCTGAGTGTAATTAAATGAGCATTAAGTCCTTTTTTTACTAGCAAAGCCTGAAAGTTCTGATATTACAGTAATAAGTGTGAAGTGAATTTTGAATGGCATTTATATCCTTTCATGGGCTCTAAATGTTTGATTTGCATAACTAGTTAAAATGATATCAGAGCAGCATATTGATTTAATTCCATCTCAGAAAACTGTTAATTAATAATGATAATAAATGTGTCAGTCCTTTATTATCTGCTTTGAATTGGTGATGATGTCTATATTAATACTACTTCAGTAATAGACCTCTGCTGGCTATTGTTGGCAAAGCTTTGAAGGCTTGAATAACTAGCAATCAGAATTTATAAAATTTATTACAGATCAGATTTTAAAAGAATAGTCATTTTATCACATGTGTAATTTTATTAACAGCCACTACATAACATTTTATTTAAATAAATCACTAAGAACAGAAACTGGCAAGGCTTTTGAACAAAGAAGAGGTTTTAATTTCTTAAACTTTTTTTTTTGTCCTTGCAAGTTAAATTTTAATGAATGAGCGCTCCCTTCACGTAAAGGAGATAACTGGACGAACTACACACATTTCAGTTTCCTCTAACACTGTAATGGGAATATCTTTAAAAAGGCTAAATACACGTAGGGGTATTTAGTGAAAAAGAGACACTTGGTCAGTAAAGATTTTCTTTTCATTGCTGTTATTTTGCTATACATTTTTTTCTCCTCTTTCTTTCTTTCTTTCTTTTTTTTTTTTTTTAATTGAGATGTGTATTTAGTATGACTCCTCATTTCCAAATGAAATTAGATTATCTTCTATTCATTTTCTGCTACCACTGTTTGGTGTTAAAACAGAATTTATCTAAGGTCTTGCTTTCCTTCTTCCCTTTCTGAGACTGGGAAATGAGTCCTTTATGCATACTACATAAGATAGGATTTTTGGTTCCTTTTTTTAACAAGGAACGTTATCCTCTGCCAAAAGCTGAGTACTTTTCTTTCTAGTCACTTGTACTGCAATTCAATAAGTGCTGAATACTGGGGCAGTTAATGTTCTATCCTTTTTTAGATGAGAAAGTATTTAGGAAGCTGACTTCCAGAAGAGGCATTGGATTTGGTTTGCATGTGCCCTGAATGTATGTCTTGAAGCAACTTTTTTTTTTTTTTTAAGACGTTTCTTCTCTCTTAATGTTGATTACTTTCCCTGCAGCCGAATCCTCGGGCTCTTGAATTTTTACGTCTGTGTTAGTTTGTACTAAATACTGTTTAATCTGAAAGGAGTGGGGTTAATAACTAGAGCAGCAATTCAGCTGCCGATTAAAACTTAATGTTAACAGTACCCAATTAAAGTCTTGCATGCCAGGTTTAATACTCTGATTGCAATTTTAATTACAAAATTTAATTCTTATGTATCTGAAATGTTTGATTTCTTACAGTGCCTTTGAATAAACAGGGGTTAATGAACTTTTCCTGTAGAGAGCTACAGCTGATTAATATGAATAGCCCTAAGGACAGAAAAGTAAAGAATAGACTATTGGCATCAAATTTCTGGAGGCTTCTGGTTTTGTTTGCACAGCTATGATAGCTGTGACAGCAAAACTGTCTTTGTTTGTTTGTTTCCTAGTAGTGATAGTGTATGGCAATTGGAAGGTGCATATTTAAAAAAGGAGTTTTTTATATTAAAATTTTGAGTTTAGTCAGTGAAATTCTTTTTCTGGGAAAAGACTACTGGAAATGCATTGCTTTCTGACAATTCTTGCTTACCAATTGAGTAAAGTTTAGAAAAGTGTTGATCTGATTTTGCATAATGGTAGAAAAAGCTCTTAACCAGACTTCATAGCTGATGCTTAACTGGAACGGTAGTGCATGATGATGACTCAAAAGAAAATACTAAATCTCTCTTTAAAAAGGTAGGCAGGAAAACACAAATTGAATGGTGGGTGCTCTAAGTACCTACTAACAAAAACAGATTTTAGAAAAGGTCTCCTACACTGTGTTTCAAATACTGCGATCCAAAGCTATTCCCATGTCCCTGTTGATGGGTGATGAGAACGTCTCACGTGGATGTCTTCCTCTTCATCTTAAGAAGCTCTGGTCTGTTCTTTGGTACTTCAGGAAAGTAACATCATATATCCAGCTTTGTTGTATCACATTCATGTACCGCCTGATCCACTGCTGATTTAACATTTCTCACCACTGAAGAATGGAAATTCAGTCCACTTCCACGAAGTGCTTTGGCTACCTGGTTTTCAGAGCATTTAAATTATTAACCCCGGTATGGGTTAATAGTTTTAACTTAATTCCTTTTCTGAAAGCCTTGCTCAAAAGTTTGTTGGCCTTTGAAGCTGGGAAAGAGAGAGTATGGAAGTCTAAAGATAGAGGCAAAATGTTGTGTTATGTTTCCTTTGACAGTGGGTTGCCCTTTTATATATATTTTTTAAGTTCCTGACAAGATGATGTATTTTGAGATGAACAGCCATCAATTGCATTTAAAAATGCCTTTTCTCTTTCCATAGTGCTTTTATAAATGACAGTGATCTTAAACAGTATGACTGGGTTTCCACATGCTCTTTGTAGAAATTTCGTTAATAATTTTACAGAATTCATCTTTGCTATGTTTGTTTGAGACCATGTTAAGCAGAGACCACTGCAGCAGCCTGCTGTAATGAGGAACAGAGAACATTACTGGCAATTGAACTTCATAAAGGTAATAGAGAGGGTTTAACGTTTATCCAGAACTTCGGAGTTAAGATCACTAGGTTTTTGTTTGTTTTTATGCCAGTATACACTTAATATATACACTTAATAGCTACAAGCATCCAGAATCTAGATTTGTTGAATTATTTTATTTCCATATAATTTTATTTCCACATAATTTTAACATAATTTCCACATAATTTTAACAACCACAGTCACAGTCACCAGACTTGGTGAGGGGGCACAGCTAGACAAGGCATTGCCTGGTAAATGATTTCAAATTGCACTTAAAAAAAAAAAAAANCCCCCCGACTTTATGTGCACATAGAAATATATTTGTGGTTTTCTCCACTGGCATAAATCAGATGTAGGTGACAATATATCCAAATAACCTCTTTGATGCATGGTTTTTGTTAATAATTATGTGCTGCTAATAATTAACAGGTGTGTGAAAAAATGAATTAGTAATGAGAAGAGAGTTTGTAAGCCGTCTGTTATCATCCCTTGACAAATGCAAGCAAGGGCATAAGCTGAATACAAAGGCCCTTGATTACAGTTTAATGGGATTTGATAAATTAACCCCTTTTGTCATACAGTGATGCTGAGTTTTTACTATGGGAAGTTTGCTGTGTGATAGTAACAACACTTTTTTTAAACCCATGTTTCTTAAAAAGAAAATGTTCAGCAAAATATCCAGAGTATCTGGGACTTGAAATTTGAAACCCCGTTTTCAATGTGACTTTTGAAAATCCTATGTAGTAATTAGACAGTGGTTACAGAAGCTTTTATGGACTCTTCCTTAAATTATGGGAACAAGTTGATCTGTAAACTGTCTTAGATACACAGTGAATTTCAGTCCTTCAGCCAATGAATTTTCGCAATCAAGCTGTAAAAAAGACTATTGTGCCAAGGAAGCACGAGGTTTCACAAGTGGCAGTTTTGGTCTTTTGAGCATTGAAACGTTCAGAGAAAGTGAGATCTTGATTCTGTGTAGCCTCCTAAAAATGTTCAGAAAATTGTTGTTTTCAAGAGCTGGGGGTCTGGTTTAAACATGCACTCCCAATCAGTTGCTGTTTGTGGATAAAGCTAACAGACAAATGATACTAGTTGAAAAAAATCTAATTTTTATCTAACAACAACAAAAAACTGTTCCTTTTTTCCTGGATATTTTTGTCAAACCTTTGTAATTTTTTTTTTGTGAATCTTTTATTTTTTATGATGCTATAGTCCTCTGTTTTTCTAAGGTCTCTCTCCATGTTCTGTTGGTTTCAGTTTACAAAAGACCACATTTTCTTTAAATGTGTGGTGTACGTGTATAAATAACTTTGACTTCTGAACTTGAAATTAAGATATTAAATTTATAATGGAAGAATATGTGAAAAACATGCTACTATGCACATGACAGTGGGCTGGCTTGAAAATGTGCTTGACTGAAAAAGAGATCTGGAGATGCAAAGCTGGATGGCTGCAGGCACTTCCATTCAGTATTTAAAATATTTTCACTGTGTGTTCGCAGGCAATCAAACAAAGCTGCTGCATTGTTGCCGCTCTTCCTGTAGTGTCATTAAGGCACTTTTCCGAAGAAGGGAGAGCCTTGCTAGCTTAGTGAAGCTCCCGGGTCTAGCACCTACCCGTCCTGACTTAAAGATAGGCTTTTGGATGTTCATGTGACATGGAAGTTGTCTTCTGTAATAGCCTGTGTTGGCATTCTGCTTTTTTGGGGAATAGGTAACTTTCCTGAAAAGTAAGTGGTCTTAAATACTCTGCAGATCTGCGAGGATTTCTCTTCCACGAATTGAAGGCTGGATCCGACTCTCTGCCTACCAACAGTGTTTGCAGTTTGGTGTTTGCACGTGCGTGTTGGGTAACACAGGGAGTTCCAAGTTACTCAGCTTGCAACTCTTGCGTGTTTGTCATCTTTGTTCCTTTTTCAGAGTCATTAGAACAATTTTCTATGATCCTTTTGGGGAAGAGGAATCTGCCTTAACTGATTTGCTTCCCAGAACTGAGAGCCCTACCATTGCACAAGACTGCATTGCAGCGCGGTGCTGTTGGAAACAGGCACTTAGTGTTTTTTCGGTCAAGTGGCACGATCTCCAGAAAGCGAATAAAAGCTCGTACTGAGCGTTAGTGGGACTACAGGAGTACCGAGCCTTTGTTTTTGTGCACCTATCTGTAAGTTAGGTTGCTTTGGTTACAGGCAGGTGGCAGTTACGCCTGGCAGGTCCGTGAGGTGATCGTATTTTGTAATTCTGAAATTGCGAAGTTATTTCAGAAAGAGGGTGTTGGTAATCTCTTTGATTATCCTGAATGCTGAGAACTCTCCACATAACTAATGAACCAAACCTGTCCAAACCTACTTGACATCAGTTCTGAAGCAAATGTTCACAGCTGCAGTTTCCCATGTTTCCAGAATATTACACACAAAGCGGCTGCTCTTCAGCCTTTTATTACCACTGCTTTTGCTGGGTGTACTAAAATATCCTTCTCCTGATCTTCAGTTCTGCATTTCCCCCTTTTTTATAAGCAACTTCCCGAAGGGGAGCCTTGCATTTGTTAACTAGTGTTCAGTGACTGGTGCGTCAGCTCAGCTGTGCAACATGCCAACACTAACTGCTCCTAAATAACATCTATTTGCATAGTGCATTGAGAGCTGTGAACTCTCCTCTCATTAAGCGTGTGAGAACTCTTGCTCAACCAGAAACACTAAAAATTGAGCTGCACTCCTGTGGGGTTTTTATACTGTGAGTCCTTCCAGTGTATTATACCACCGTGACACTTTCGGGAGTGACTGATATAATAATGTTGCAATGAAGGAAAGGGATAATCTAAAGGGATCTGATGCTTTGGCTTCCCATTTAAGCTATTTCATATGATCTCCCCTGTACTCTGTACTCTTGCACATTTCTCTGTGTGGGAATGTAATGTTTTTGGTGATATGTCAGCAATAATCAGTTAATGGTGGAGTAAGGAGGAAATGAATAATCTATTGAAAACACCCCATTGCCAGATTCAGCACTCTTGAACTTGGGTTTTGCATTTCTTTGTGTGAAATTATGTAGTGATGTCCAGCAATATTTTATTGCAAGTTATGTTGTGTAATACTTGAGCAATATATAACTGTGATCAATGTTGTGACCTCAGGGAAATTGCTTATATAATTACAGAAAGTTTACAGTAGTAAGACAAGGAATGGGGGAAAATATATCACTGTAAAATATAAATATGTTTAAATTACATTTAGGATTTGGAATAGTTCCTTGCTTGTGTTTTACAGAGTAATCTGTGATTTAAATCAGGTTTAGTTGTGTTTTTTTTTCTAAATTGGGTATTATAAATCAAGAGTAGTTGCTGCATATAGCACACAAGAGGATTTCTTATACATTTTAATGTTGCATAAGTAAGAAATACCAGTAGTTCAGCAGTAAAATTGCAAATGTAAGCAAAAGTGAAGATTTTTCTAAATTTAACTAGGTTGCATTTGTTTAGTAAACTCTAGCTATAATTTACTGTTTTATTACATTTGCTGTTGAGAACTTGCTAGCTTTGGGAAGAGGAGCGAAGGAACAGCCATGTTATAATTGCTCTGGAACTGGCAGGAGCAGATAGAAGGGGGGAAAATACTAAATGCTCTGCATGGAATAGGTTAAAGTAGAGAAAATAAATTTTGGTGAGATAATATGCTTCTGCAGAAGTGTGTGGTTTGAGACTAAGGAACTTTTAGATGTGTGCATTTTGTATTTGTGGGCTAGCACAATTTTGAATAAAAACATCAAGCTCAAAATGTAGTGCTTATGCCCTCTAAAGACTTTTGAGGCATGAAAGATAACAAGGGGCAGCTTCTTATTAGCAAGTTTCAATATATAAGAATAGAAATTCAAGTAGTTATCCTTTAAAACACAGCAAAGGTGTTTGTTTGAAGTAAAGAGGTTTAAAACTTGATTTGAATTTGCTCTATAGGGCTGCGTGTGCATACTTTATCTCTAGCTAGATTTCTATATCTCTTGGGCCGTTAATATAAAACCTGGCTTAGTTTAACTGTGGTTTGAAAGAAGTGAACGCTGGGATTGGGCTGGATGATGTTGATTAATAGGTGTGTGAGGGTGAAAGACTCCAGGGCCAAGCAGTAGGTCCATCTTGGTGGCATCTGATGTTGATTGGCTTTGTCCTGCGCGGCTGCGCTGGAAGAGCGGACATTAAGATTAAGTGATGCTGTCGTGTTGAGGAGCGCTGCACTGCATCATTCTGGGAAGAGACAGCTGTGGTGGTTAATCCTTCATCACCAAGGGAGTGCTGCCAGCGGAAAGATATACAGCCAAAGATAACCCTCCATAACTTGTGCTAAAGATCAGAAAACTTTGAATTCACATCCATCTGCTTAGTCTGGGGTGAAGATGAAAGATAGGCAGAATAGGAAATAAAAAAAACTCCTGTGGGATTAATCTTAGCCACAGTATGCAGCACGCACTGAAAAGACAGGAGCTCAATTTTTACATGTGTGTTAAAAGAACCAAATCATTGAGAATCCAGAAATTTAGTTTTATTTCAATTGCTGCAATGTTCATAGTCATGATGCTCATTTAATATGTATGCCACATCTTTCCTGGAAGGAGTTCAAAAATGCCAGTGTTCACAGTGTAAGGTTTAAAAAAGACAGTGCCTGTTAATACTGCGCTTCTAACTAACTGACGCACAGGAATGGTTGACAATGGAGCTTTTAGCATAATCTGTGGTAGGGAACTTTGTTATTTACTTTTATACTTAGCAGGTCAATTCTAAATTATTATACATCAGATGAAAATATATTCTGTCTTGGATGGTTGTGAACAGAGGCAGCTATATTGTTATGCATAATTTATTCATACAAAGTGAGAACCATTACAAAGACTAGCTCAAGTTGTCATCTTTGGAAATTAATTGATATGAAAGAATAAGATAGCCAAGAGGAAAAAATATACAAATGTATTGCTTTGGAGGGTGTCTTCTAAGTAATAACCAAATGAATAGAATGCAGTTCAATGGCAGCAGTTAGTAATAATAATTTGAGACATTTATCCATTATTTTAATGTAGAATGTCTTTTTAACAGGCATTTCTAACCGTAAAGTAATATTTAAGAAAGTTCTGTATTGAATGGTGGAGAAAAGGGGGCGATGCACTTTTTCTTATCGTCCTGCTGATAGTTATTGCTGTGGAATATGGATTATTTCTTTAATCAGATTGGTGGTTGGGTGGGGGTGGACGTAGCAGAACTCCCTGTTGCAGCCCTTGCGCACAGAGGACTGGAACCAGCGAGTGAGAGCAGTGCTCACCAAGCCTGACCTCGGGTCTGCTCCTGCTTTAGCTGATGATGGGCAATGAGTAGTTTGGTGAACCTTGTGTTGTCTATTTAACGTCCGTGTGCTTTAGGTTGTCTATAGAAACAACTGAAAAAGTAGTTAGTTACTCATGTGGTACAAAGGCTTAGATCTTGTTAATAAAGTCCTGTAGTTGAACCCCTTCACAAGAGTATAGGTGTTTAGACTTACTGTTCCAGTGATACAGGTTTCTCTTCTACCTGGGCATCGTGAACTTACAGGAAAGCCTTCTAATCTTGGTGCCTAATTCTTAATACCTGGGGCATGTTATCTGCCCTAGCCCATACAGAAGTGAGTGTCAATGTCTGTGAGAGTTAGACACCTGAACGCTTGAAAAGTTGGTTGCAGAGAGGTTGGTGTTCTTGCAAGTTGATATTTCAGATGTTGCAATTACTGCTGCGTCACACTTTATTCAGAGACCGGGAACTGTTAGCACTACTGGAGTACTGACAAAGAGCATGTTTTTATGTTGAAAATTGTCCCCTTACTCAGCATGTCAGGTCCTTCTCTTGTAGAGTTGTGGAAGCTTCAGACAGAGTAACTATTTTATCAAATCTGAACTTTCTTCAGAGTTTGACTAACTATAAAATACATTCTGCCTCTTGCTTTCTTAAAGCATTAGGTGTTGGTGTCTTGCACTCTGAAGTGCAATACCTCATTGCACTGTGGTGGTGGATGAAGTATTTTTGTCAGTATCCGCTGAAGTCCTTTGAGATGAATAGTGCTGTAGGTATAGGTTGTCTTGGATTAAGAAGGTCTGAAATGAGAGCTGTAGTAAATCTGTTGATGTCTTCTCAAGTGTGTAACAAGATAGTGTTTTAGTTTCTATTTTTTTTTTAATTGAGCTTATTCACTTTCCTATAATCATAAAATACCAATTAAAACAGAAGAATATTCCATCATTTGCAGAGAAAGTTTCAGTTGTATCAGCAAAGTGCCCCTCAAAGCCATCTGCACTTCTTTTGTCTCACCCTTGTGCTCTCAAATGCAAATATGGTTAAATCTTAGGTAATAACACCTCTCAGATAAAGGTATGATATATATTAATGCTTCATTTGAATGTAATAAAAAATAATGAACTAACAAATAAGAGTTGATATCATATGGGACAAGTATTTCTAAGCAGGCTGTGTCAGTTAATTTAACATTTTGGCAAAAATCCTAATTATTATAGTATCTGCAAGTATATATTATAGTATTATCTTAGAAATCAGGATGACTTTTTGACTGTTGTAAGTGAAATGGAAAAAAAGATTGGATAGGTTTAAAAATTGGGAGGAAGAAGTAAATAAACCTACAAATAAGTGAAAAATGACTACTGCCTCTTCTTAATAACTAACTGCTCAAGATTCACTGAACGTAGAAGAAGGAGTAATTAGCTCACACTGCAGCAGGAGGAATGTAGACTGCATAGGTTATCTTTCATCTTTTTGAGGTCCATTTTTAGTCTTGCTTTCCTCTGATTTTAAGTTTGGTAATATCTTAACAAGACCTTTTAAAAAGATCTGGCAGTTTAGAGGTTAAAGAAAGTTAACCATTCTTTGGAAGTTTATGTATTTGTCCAAATCCAAATGTTTAATATAACACAGTTTGAAGTGAGCAAACTTGTTCATTAAAATGCCAACAATTAGAATGGAATGGGTTAATACATTGATTAATGTTGTAGGTTTATAAGAACTGGCCCTTCTCTTTGTTCTTTTTTATCATATACATTTATCATTTTCAACCTGGCAACTGAACCAAATAGCTATTTAAGTTGTAAAAAATGGATTGCTGGGCAATTTTGTGAATTGTATGATATAACCAAGCCTAATACAACAAAATTTGTAAGCCTTGGGATATTTTGTCCCACTTTTAAAATAAATATTGGTTTAAATGAGGTATAAGCATTTGCTTCTATCTGTATGGAAAACCAAAGAGCATTCAAATGTGTTTAATAAAGCTGTAGTTTCCTGTCCAAACTGGTAAGGACTAGTGCTTACCTTCTGCTGCTGCATAAAAACCAGTATATTCAGAAATGGTTGAACAGATGGGCTATGTGAAGATTTGGGATGCAGGGTCTTTAACTTAAAAGCTTAAGAGGTAACAGACAAAAACAAAAGTCTGAGCTTTCTCTTTATAAATGAGAAAGATGCTGTGGGAAGAACGTTCCATCCACTGTGCACTGTAGACCAAAAGGTAGAAACTAATATGTATTTGTTGTGTCAGCATGTTTTCACACTGCTGGATATTGCATGTTTACAGCTGGTTGTGATACAGCTGTCAGGTTATAATTGATGAGCATCATCATTTAAAGTGTAAAAGAAAATGTCTTGGCTTAGAGGGACATGATAAACTGCCATCTACCAGGCATTGTGGACATATGTGGTCACCATTTTCTTTTATTCCTCCCTCTTTGCCTTTCTTTGCTGCCCTTGCCAGAATCTGCAGAAGTCATTGGGAGCAGCTCAGCCCAGCCTCTAGCCTTCTGATATCACTTTGGTAGTTGTCAGATCATATGAAATGTCAAAATTCATGTGGCCTTCGTGAAGAGATATATTTAGTACAGCTGCTGCATACCTACGTAGTACCTCTGACATTGACATATTAGTTATGCTGTCTTTTGCAATCTGATATCTTTAAATTTGCCACCTTGTTAAGTTTTGATTAATGTGATTCCATTTCACTAAAGTAATTGGCTTGGCCTGTTGTAGAAAATAATCAGCCTTTCTACGGAACAAATGCTAGAACATGCTAATGAGGGAGTGAGTTCGTTAAATTGATGGCGTGGAGTGACAGTTATTAATGATTGTTATGATAAACAGACGAGTGCGAATTGGGATGAGTTGGGCAAAAGTGACAGTTTAAAAATAACGTATATTGGAAAGTACTAACGAAGTAATATACTGTTAGGAAAACAATCATGCAAGTTGTCAAGGGAAGAAGTGTAATTATACAGCTGCACGAGCTGCCTGGGAGGACAGGGACCTGGCTGATAATGGACACATTTTTTGTTGGCAAGGGGAAAATATGTTATGGCAGAGAGGAGTACAGATTGATAAATTAATTGGCCTTTCTCATTGTTCCAAGAGCAAACTTGGCCAGCAATAGCCAAGCAGATTAGGTAAATAAATGAAGTGACCAGCTCTTCTTCTGCATCTGACCCATTCCCTGCCCTTTCTTTTTAATCCACCTAGGCATGAATCACGGTCCAACTGCCTAGGGTGGCAGTGTTTGTATAAATATAGCTTCTCTGGAAATATTTCTAGCTTTTTAAAATGAAATGCTTTGTAATATGAAGAGTTTTGTCTTAAGATGAAAGTTAAATATAGTAAGCCATCGACCTCATGCAGAGAGGTATGAAAGCAATCTGGAGGGTACAAGTGTGCTGATTTTTTTGCCAACTGCCCTCTTTTCTTCATTTGAAATAAAATTTAGGCAGAACTGTCCATCTGAAAGCTTGCAAGAAAATAAGGGAAGATATTCATTGCTAGTAGGGGTGTTTGGGAGATAGAGGTACAGAACTACTGCTGCTTGTTGTTGCAAGAGTTATGCTAAATGACTTGAGGTTGTTGGCTGTTGGAGTAAGACGTTTGTGTATCTGTTGATTGAGACTGACAGCAGTGCTGTAATTCAGCTATTGGACTGCGTGCGTAGTTGATTCTGTGAAAGAGCAGGGGGTAAATATGAAGCATTATCCTAATAAGTATGAAGAGAACCAAAGGAAGTAGGCCATTTAAAAAACACAGCAAAACACAAAAACATAAAACCGGCATCAGAAAAAAATTCAGTATGGACAGCGAGACTTCAACTGCTTATGAAGGATGGCATTAATAGGAATACAAGGTAGCACACTGGATAACTTAATCCTCTGCATTGGAACAGATATTTGTGGGGTACCTTTGGGCAGGCATGGGACTGAGTCAGTGCTGTTCCATTTCTTGCAATTGTTTGTTTATACTGTCTTGCATTTAAATATTACCTTTCCTCCATGGAAATATGAGCAAATTACCATACTCTTCATAAAGACGGGAGAAGTGATTTTGAATAACTTGGCTAAGAGGAAGCAGTGTCATCACTGTCAAATTCCAGCTGCTCAGGACACACCAATGAATGGAAGATGGAGAACAATGTAGATTTTATATGACAGGCTACAGCCATATCAGCACTGAGTGGAGCCTGTAAAATGCTTACTTACCATTTTGCTACCTGTTTTACTGGATTCAGCTTGGTCTTGGTCTTGCATGGGTTCCAATAATCATGTAACCAATTCCTTCTGACATCCCTCACAAACACAATCTGTTCCCTAATCTTGCCATGTTTCTTTTGCTGCCTTAACTTTCTACTTTTCTGTTGTAATTACTAGTTCATACAGTCTTAGACTTGTGAACACTGATTCACCCAATACAATCATCTAACCAAAATGAGCAAAGACAATCGTCATCCTTATTTAACAATTAAGTCCAAACCTCTCCCCTAATAGTTTGTTGTGGGTGAAATCTCACCAGTCCTTGTTTTTCATTTTTAGTGAAAAAAAAAAAAGAAAACTTGATTTCCACAGAACTTGTAATTTTCCCAATAGTCATAGAGTCAATGTATGTATAGTTTAAGAAACTGCTAAGTAGTACCTTAATGGAATTTATTAGGTATAGATTCTGTCATACTCAACTTCATTGTTCCATTCAGAACTACAAATCATCGACTAAAATGCCTTTTTTAAATTTTATTTTTAACAAAAATGTAAAAATGTCCAAATTTATTTGTAACAGAGAAAAACAGGCATTAAGTTCCAAACGATACTGTACTTCTCTGGATGATGAAGTCATGTTTTACCAACTAATATTCATATTACTTCTTGAATGCCTTTATATATTAAACTATGACTTGATGCTTCTCTTTTCAAACCAGATTGTAAGGAGAAGCAGTCCTAAGTCCTTTTAGCAATCACAATTCTGCTTCTGGCTCTCAACAATCTCTGTTGTTTGTACTTCGCTTCCATTGCCAAACTTTTGATTTAGGCCCTTAGTCTTGTCTAGTCCAGAGGAATAGTATCGCTCTTAGTTTCTGTGACTTTGAGGATGTGCCTGCATTGCCCTTTTAGTCTGGATGTGCTTTTGAAGCATCTCTTCTCTTCACCATTTACTGAATTGCATTTTGCTCTGAACAGTCTGGATTCTTTTCTAATGAGATGGAACTGGAGGATGTTCTCCAGAGGCACACCTGATGTGCTCTACCTGCTGATGGGCATTCAGTCCATGGAAACATGTTACATTGCATATAAATTATAACTCTCCAAAATGCATCTAATTTTGGACATTAGGTCTTTGGCATCAAATGTTTTACTCCAGACGTCTGCTCCATCTGGACCTCACTATTTGCTCATATAGTCAGTCTGAACAGTTCTTTAAAATGAATCTACATATTACATTACTGTTCTAAGTCTTACTACTAAGTCTTTCTACTTAGTCCCATTTTCCCCCTTCATTGGTGCCTAGCTCCACTGCTCATTTCTGTTGCATGGCATCACTACTATTTTATTTTGAGATCGGGGCTGGCCAAGGAGATCTGGGGAGGGTCACCTCTTGTTTATTAACTTTATTAAACTTTACTTCTGCCTTTGTACTGTTTTCAAGCTTCCATCTTGGGTTTGACCATATCCTTGTATGTTAAAAATTCTTCTTTTCTTGTTGAGACTATCTCAAAAATGTTTGCTTTTTAATATTTAATGTGTTATATTGCCTCCTCTGTTAACCTCATAGATTAGGTTCTTTTTAATTAAGTCCCCAAAATTATAGTAATTAGTCATTTACATTGTTTTTGTCTTGAACAAAACTTTCTTCTGAAGAAACTTATCCTTCCTTTCATTTTGTGCTTGACCTTCATGTTTTATGCAAGAAAGTTTGAAAACCTTTGGAATAGGAAAGATAATTTTTTCCTAAAGATACTTGTATTTTCAATATGGAAAAGCTATTGATTTTGTATATTTTCTATTCCTAACAAAATTCCTCCTACAATGTGTTGTCTCTTAAGCAACAAACTTGAATTTGGAGGAGCTCTCATTCAAACTTTTTGTTTGGACCAGTGTTCACATAGCAAAAGTGCTGTCAGAAATAAAACCTTCTAATTTCTATTTGGTAACAGCAGATCAAGCTGACTGGATGTGTGCGCAGAATTGTTTCTTCTATGAGACCAAACACCTGGGTGAGAGTGGGTGAGTGAAAGTGAGCTACAACATGAGTACTGAGAAATAGTTGGGTCACCAAATGCAGAGTCAGCTTGATTTTACTCCAGTCTCTGTAACTAACCTCCCCTGAGTCCGTAATAAAGTCATGGCACTGCTGTAGTGATACATTTCCCCTATGATAAAACAGGAACGATACTCCTTTCTTTAGGTAGGACACAACTTCTACGGATTAGCATTACATAACAAACTAAGTGTTGTGGTAGGGAATTGGCTTCCAAAGGGTAGCGTGTTGAATGTATTTTACAAGCTAAGCTTACTGAAACATGAGACCAGAAGGTCTTAATATACATCTCAGTACTGGTGTGCATGCATTAAATCCATAGATGCAAAATACTCTTTTTAATTTTAATTTAACCCGGAGAGCTAGTTACAATTTTAATGTTTATGTAATAAAGAAGATTTTACTTTCTGGGCATTTTTATTTATTTATTGCTTTTTAAAATTTCTAAGGAGACAATTTTTCTATATATTCTTATTTTATAGTAAAATCTGAGTTTTCTAGGTTGCACTAAACTTAAATTCTATTCTGATGTTGTATGCCATTCCACAACAATATGAAACAGTAATGAAAACAAAGATTCATAGGAGATGCCTTCTGCTTTTTCAAATTTGTAGGTAAAAAAAATTCCTACATTTTAGAAGTAGCTATCACTTTTTTTTTTTTTTTTTTTTTTTTGGTAAGCTAGAAAGATTTTAATTGTTCAATCACCTTTGAGAAATCTGTGTGGTAGTCTTTTGGTAAATCTGATTTGACTTGGCTTTGAGACAGCACTAATAACTGCTATTTCCCTAACAGAGATCTTAAAAGAAAAGAATCTACAGCTGATCTAAAAGTTGTGAAGAGAGGCATTTATTTTGTCCTTATTCTGAACTGTATAAGGGTAGAGAAGCCTTGCTTTTTGTTTGTTTGTCATTGTACCAGAAGGATTTAGATAGCGGGAGGTTGTTTTGAGTGGTAGAAGGCAACATTAGGTGGCATATGGTTCACAAGGTGAATCCATGCTCTGTCCAAACAATAAGTATAAATAAATTACATCAGTATTAGCAGGACTCATGCATCTTCAAAGAACAGCACGTTACCACTATGCACAGACTTCTGCTTCTGACAATAGCTTTGCTTCATGAACATAGACACCTATTGTACTAGTTCTTTTAAGATAATTATCATGTACTTCTCTGAGGCTTTTCTTTTTACCTTATGAGGAAATAAAGCATGTATTTTTAGGCTGTTACCTATGGAAACCGAGTGTCAGCATGTGTGTTGTATGGTCTCCCCAACTTCGGTACTCTGGATTCAGCTTCAGCTCAGGGAAGCGACCAGAGCTCCTGCGCGCCTCACCGAGGCACCGGCTTCAGCGAGAGGCAAAGGCCCTGTCAGTGTCTTGGCTGCAGAAAGGCCGCAGTGCGACCTGAGGCCCTCCTGAGCAGAGAATCTGCCTGAAGAACAGGCACTGTCAAGTCTGGTGGCGTCAGGGAACAGGAGCTTGAGCTGCAGAGGAAGAAGACCTGCTTTTCTTCAGACACCAGTCAGGCACCAGGTGCATCTGGGTGGGAAAGCAGAACTGATGAGTTCAGGTATTTGTAGAATCACAGGGTTGGGATGAACCTATTGGGAGAAATGGCCTCAATGGGCAACTGGTGTGAATGTGGAGTAAAACCATTTTGCTTTTCTCTGGTGTACAAAGAAAGACGGTTATTCTACCAGTTTTCTTGTATGCAGTCTTCTAGATCTTGGAATATCTGCTTGAAGTAGCAAGTGGTAACTGTTAGATGAACTGACAAACAAGCCTTCATCAGACTGGAGGCGAGGCTGCAGCTGAGGGCTGGGACGAGTCTTGCAGCTTTCTGGCCTGAATCCTACTGAAATGGTCACCTCAGACATGCCCTGTCCCCTTTACTTCAAGAGAATTCCTGCTATTTTCACCTGGCATTTTAAAAAGAATGTGCTGGCTAGAAAATGTTCTCCTCTAGTCCTAACTGCTGTTCTGATTAACTTTTATACTTTGCTAAGCCAGAAGGTTAGCTGTGTTTACCACCTTTGTGCTTGAATAATCTACAATTAACTTAATTTTAAATGATAATAAATATTGAGGGGAAAAAAAAACAAATATCAGTCTTGCCTTAGAAAGTGAAAATCGGTTGGACTGGAGTCCACTCTGTCATCCTTTGGTTGTTCAGGTGTGGTCTTGTTACTTTTATTTATAAAAACAGGGATAGGAGTTTTGAAGAGATACTGTAATAAGTGTAACACAAGAGAAGTCACAGATGGGCAAAAAGTGTTTTACTTCCCCATAGCTGTCCTTTCATGTCACTTAAGTGTTGAAGAGCAATCATCTGTTTTAAACAACAACCCAAAAAAGTTCTACAACTTTTCATGCTAGAGATGCAGATCTTAAAAATACTTAAAATGTCTTTTTTCTTTCAAATATTGTTATGCACAGTATGCATAGCCAATCCGATGTTCCCTGCTGCTGTTTTAATGTCCCGAAACAAAGAAGTGCTATCAACAGTTCATATAATTTTGCAGATTTGGTTTAATGTGTGGAGTCTTTTTCATTTTTTACTAAGTTCTCTGTTGTTCCCAGGGGCTCGCTCCTTCACTTGGTAGCTTCTTTGTCTCACTGTAGTCACTAGGAGCTGCCTGTGGTCTATGTTGCCTGTTATCTTGTGTGGTCAGGTGAGTTCTACTTTACACAATAAAGTGGTGCACACTTCCTTTTTCTGCTGGAATCCTTGCCCATGTGTTTTGGATTTCAAGGTAAAGACCTTAACATTTTCTCTCCTTCTTTTGGGAGGGGTGGGTGATATTGTTAGTAATTTTGGTAACTTGTGCCAAAGTCTGTCTAAACAATTTTGATGTTATTTGATGAGTCAGATCTGTGCCTTCCTACAGTGGTCAACTACAGGCACAGGCCTTTAGGCATGTCTGTGGATTAGGGGGAACACGGAAGCAACTGTTTACCCTACTCGTTTGAGTAGCAGCCTGTGCAGTTTCTCAAAGAAGCTATGGCTGAGGACTGTTAGTGGAAGGAAAGTTTTGATTGTCTGTATCCCAAACAGAACCGCTGTTCAGCCATGCTCGTACTGACTGGAGAGGTTTTTCTAGGGAACAACTGTGGAATTGAGACTTTCTATTCTTAAAATTGAAAGCTCTTAGTTATTTTTTTCCTTTCAACTAATTGGAAAATATATTTGCTCTTTTACTCTGCTGTCCATAAAGACAATGTTTTAGATGTCATTGTCTCTGCAGGAAAAGGCGGTGAAACATAGGCCCTTTTGGAAGTGTTTCCATATACCTTTATTTATTTTTAAATGAGGACAGGGCTACTCACATGTGAATTTCCTGCTGCTTCACACTTGCATTTCAGTCAGCATTCCTAAAAGCTATTCTACAGTACAGGAGAAAAGAAAAGTTGGATGCGAGAGAGAAGTGACATCTCTTTGAGCTGATTGTCTTCTGGCTTTCAGTACATACTACAATCTTGAGAGAAAGCAAATTGCTGAAATAGGTTATTATTAAGCCTTGTTTTTCAGCAGCAAATAAGGACCCCTACCCCATCCCTCTGTCACATCTGAAATCACTCAGAAATGGTAAATGATTTTTCTGTTCCAGGTGTTTCAGTTTCTTAGATTGGTAGAGCTTTCCCCTGGAGCTTTATTCACCAGTTCATGCGTAGAACTCTTACCTCCTATTTCCTGTTGAGAGAACTACTTAATGTCAGCCCAGATGAGGATCTCTGTCTACAGGGTGGGAAGAAGAGAATTTATTTAGCCTTTAGTCAGTACAAGCTACTACAAAGTGTAGTGAGTAACAACAGTGCTGATGAGCTTGAAGAACTCAGTAAAGTTTTTTTGGAACTGAAACACATCGTCAGGGATGCTCTCCTGTTGAAAAGAAATGGTGCCTCTTGTTAGTCCCTTGAAAAGAAAGGGGTTAAGCTGGGGCCTGTGACTGGTTGATGCTGCCAAAACACAGGTAATGTTAGCGTTCTTGCTTTACTTGTCACTCAACTCAGGTATGTTTTGGGCAGGTATAACATTGTTACATTGTACCTGAAAAACAGATGTTTAGCATCAGTCTTCTTTGCTAGGAGTGGTGTATTCTGAGAATTGGAAATTCAAGTCTTGCGTTTCTGCTTCTGGACTGTTTTTGGAGAATGGAATGAACCTGAGTGTATGAGTTTCTTTTCTAAAGTTTGTTCAGCCTTCATCAGAGGGGCTAGATAGGATTCCGTGGAGATCCAAAGTATACGCAAAATGATATTATAGATTTCTTCAACTTTTTCTCCTTTTCTCCTTTTTTCTCCTCCTCTCTCTCCTCTATGCTTCCATGTTCTGGAGAGGTCACCTTAAGTTCATTTATGAGGCATATTGAAGAGGAATTGTCTTTTCTGCTGAGATTGAGGAAAGGAAGGTCAGTGTATGTTTTGAACAAAACTTTTGCAGTTGTGAGCAGTAAACTTGAGACATCAAGATATCATTTAAGAAAAATGGTTATTGGTTGTAGTTATCTAAATATAATTATTCCTCCCATTTGCTGACTCTTAAAGGTATATAGTAGTGCATTTTGTGGAATCAAATAATTTAAGCTGTGTGGAGCACTGGGGTCTCTTTATGATCAATCCATATGAATCTTTTCTCTTTTTCACTATACAATAAATTTAGACAAAATGACAGCAGCTTTCTTCCAATGGCTGTATTAGGGATTATATTATTAATTGATTCTAGAATTAATGGTGTTATCTTAAGGCTGAGACAAGGTACATACAGCATCTGTTTTTGGGTGTTGGAAAACAGTTCGATTTTAGTTACTAATCCAGGTGAAGATAAAAGAATGAGCTCCCTATTGAGCTAACACAAGTTCAGAATTCATTAGATTACAGGCTTTCAAGCTTTACATGGGATAGTAAAGGGAGAAAACCCGCAGTAGTTTTTCTACACCATTTTAGCTGTCCTCACTGTATATTGTAATGCAGGAAGTACTAATTGTCAGTCACATTGATTTGTTATGGAGGGTAAACCTTCAAGGCAAGTTCAGTTCTCTTTGTAGCAAATACAGAAGAAGCAATGGTGGGCTAAAAATATTTGGTATTTTCTAGGGATGCTACTTCTGAAAAGCACATATATGTTATAAAATTCATATGGAGCAGTGCTTGACAATTCTCATTTATGGTCAAGGAACTCCCATCAGCCTAAGGCACTAATTAATGAATGTTTTAATGCAGTACTCAAAGTAGTATGCTTAAATATTAAGTTTAACAGCATATTTTTATAATAATTGCAGCCAGTGTAATTCCTAAAATGGACTCTGATAAACAGTCACAAATATTTGGCTGATAGAATTTACAATTATTAAACTGAATCTATCTTTCACAAAGTAGTATTACTAGTTTCCTATATGCTTTAGGAAAATGAAGTTTAAATTGTAAATTTGTTTACTACTGTCTACCTCTGCTATTTTTACTATGAATGCTGAATACTTGTTATTGAGATCTATTTACTTAAGAGCTTACAGGCAAATGTAAAGCCACTTGCAGGCACTTAGAACTTTTCAGGAGTATCCCAATAAGGCCAACTAATATTCTTTAATTTAGGCTTAAGAAAGAACGGAAAGCTGTGTGCATTATTTATTCAAACTCTTCATTTTAATAGTAAATTTGAATAGTAGTAAGGGAATTTTTTTTTTTTTTTGCTTTCTTATTTGCTGTCTCAACAATTTAACAGATGAAAATACCCCTCTCTTCCAGCTTGCGATGGATTTAGATGAGATGCAGTAGAGCCCTTTTTTGCTAATAATAATAATCCAGTGGTGTAAAGTTGAAATCTAATCCTTTCAGGAGTTTGTGTTGTGCTTTTTCTCCCTAATGTTAGCTCAAGTGTGGTGCATGAGAGAGAGAGAGAATACAAATGTGATTCATTCTGTCTGTATGTGCATTTTGCTATATACCTATACATATTAGGTATGTTACACAGAAATGGTTTTAAAGTGAGGAATACATCTGCTTTACAACACAGAGGAACTAAATTTTTGCAAGCACAGGAAAAAAAATTCTGTACCAACTAAAAGCAAAGCAAACAGAAAATTAATGTAGCGTTGTTAAGGAACACACACATAGCTCATGGAAATAAGCTATATCATATCATACTTCAAAGTTTATCTTGTTTGCAACATTAATATGTTAATATTCACTTGACAACTTTTAGTATTAAGAACTTTGCATACACATTTTCGCTTAGAGAATCTAGGTACTTCAGCAGGTACACGTAACTGATAAATCTTTTTGTAGTTGTCAAAACAACTTTGTACTTCTTCTTTTACAACTAAAAGCACTTTGACAGTCTGAAACCTGGTATATCAATAGGGAAAGCAAACAGACTATTCATTTTAGTACCACATTTCACCGAGGGTTTTGACATTTTTGAAATATATCGCTTCAAAACACTGAGACAAAGATGATTAAAGGTTGTTACTGGCAAAAACTTTGTTGGTTATCAATGTTATTGATACCACACAGTGACATCTTTGCATACTGGTAGAGTCTTGTTTGAAAACCAGTGTAGTTTGATCGTATGGACTCTATCTGCATGTCTCGTAGTTTGTGCACTAGTTTCTATGCCTCTAGGGCCTCCAAAAATAAATAAATAACAGTGCTAACCTAGTTGCTGCCTGGTGATTGTCATTGTTCGTAGTCTACCTGTCAGTTCTCAGTTTTGTTGATGTGTGGAACAGCATTGTCCTGATGCCTAAAGTCACTCACAATTAACTCGAACCAGAGATGCTGCCAGGGTAGGACTGGTTTAGAAAGATAACATAGACTACAGCGACCTGATATTATGCTTTTCAGTCTGGAAAACTTACGATGTGTTTGGCCATAATGTGCATTGTAATCAGAAATAGGAGCTTCGCACCTCAACACTGTGTGGTGCCAGTTTCTCCAGTGCACTTATATGGCTTTTGGTTTGTGATTCTTTCTCAGTTTAACAAGATAATTTTTCTCCTTTTAAGCTGTTGAGAAATCAGAGATGTTATAGGGAATGTCTTGCCAGACACCAAAAGTAAATAGAAATATACAGTTGTCCTCTTGCAAAGTTTCACAGCTGGAGAAAGATACTCTCTGATACGCTCTTGCAGAAGAAGATAGTTAGAAAATAGTAGTACAAGTCTCATTTAGTAGTGTTAATACAGAGCTCAGTCTGTTAAGGTAACATTAATACTTGGCTTGTTGTGCTAGGGAAAGAATCCAACCAACCCAAAATAAACATAAGATTTGTCTAACTGGAATCAGTAGTGCTACAGGTGAGACTTAAAATGTGTGTTCAGAGTGTACTGGAGTCCAGGTGCTCAATTTGTTGCAGAGGCAACCTCCTAACTCATGCATATAGTACTGTTTTGCTCAGCATTTATGTTTGGATTTGTTAACCTGGGACAGTTTAAAGCTTTCTCAAATTTCCCTTGAAAGATGATCCTTCTAAACTTTCTTAGGCTGAAGTTCGGATTTAGTGTTGATCTACTTCTATTCAGACATGAGTTTGTGTGTGAAAACTTTTCTAAGTGTTAATGAGAATATAATTGTGTTGCTTTGCCTAATTTTGATACAGATGGCCTAATTTTGATACAGTTTTGTATTTCAGTGAAACCTTGGAACCTTCTAGCTGAAAGGTCATTAAACAGTGGAATCTGGCTATCTGTCTCGTTTTGGCTTTCAGTTTTTGTAACTTCAACCCTTCTGTGTAGTATCTAAATTGTTCAGCATGCTATTTTTAGTGGTTTAAAAAGAAGGAAGAAAAAAAGGTAACTTGGGGAAAATTACTAATCAGCATTGAATATATACATTTGTTCTAAGAGAACTGTAATCAAAGATGCTCTGTGGAGAAGTAAGAAATCACTATGAGCTGAAGCTCTCAGTATGCAGAATATATGTCACACAATTATTTATCCCACTTTCCTTTGGCACAGGAGAGTAACATCTATGCTGATTTGTCTGTTTACTCATTTTTGTTGTTACTATCGACAGAAAAAAACAGACACATAATATGAGAATGATTGATTGTGGGATGGAGCCATAGGCTCCGTATAAACTAATAACACAAATAGTAATGGCAGCACATTTCACATGAGCTTGTTTTTTCAACAGAGTTGTTTAGACTCCTGAGACTTATCCTAACAATAGTTCCAGACACAATCAATAATAATTTTTATTGCTTTTGCAAAGTGAATTTGAAAACTCTGAGACCAGGATATCTGGAGATGAGTTGCTTTAATCATTCCACTGCCATACTCTTGGCAGCACAATTATCTGATTTTAAATTAAGCCCATTTCTAAGCTACAGATATTTAGGACAAGCGAGGTGTCCTTAGCAGTGCTAGCCTATCCATGGTCATTCCTAACTAAAATTCTCCTTTACCTACTTCAAAGCTGCAGTATGCTAGCAATCTATATGTTGACTTTGTTACAGAATTTCATGATAACTGCCTGTCCAGGAAGAGTTATTTAATGGGTGGTGGGAGAAAATCAAGATTGACACTGACTTGTCTTACTAGAAATGGAAAGATTGTTCTCAGTGAAAAAGGGAAAGCAGTTTACATACCATGCTGCTTTTCAGGTGCCAAAATTGCTTGCGAGGTACTAAACAATAATTTTCCTCTGTCTGGCAGTAATTGATAGGAAGTTTGGATACTCTTGTATCTCTAGATGGGTGACCCTCCTGTTGCTAGAAACACAGCTCGGATATTAAGAAAACTTCTAAATCACTTAACACTTTAATCTTCTGTAGAGTTTCTAATGGAAACATGCATTTCAATGTGTGACTTCTTCATAAAGAAAAGTTTTCTATATTTAAGTTGCAAAAATGTTGAGCTGTACTGATGAACAATGGAATGGTTTTACAGTGAGTTCCTGATGTTAGGCCCCTTTTTTGTTTTCCTTACCAAATATTTATTTTCTGCATGGAAGTTCTTGAAGGGTTGTTCATTTAGATGGAGGAAAAGGATTATTTGCAAAACAGATGCTGTGTGCTTATAGCTTCTTGTGGGGGTGAAAGTGAAGTGCCTAAGAAATCCGTGCTTTATCTGAAAATATGTCTGAGTTTAAGATGTCTCCTAACATTATATAACACAAAAGCAAATTTCCCAATATTGGAGTCAGTAACACTACAACCAATGAAGATTAGCTGAGGCTTTACAAGATTATATACTCAAACTTTAAGAGGATTTGTCAATAGGGAATGTAGAGGGTCTCTCTCTCTCTCTCTCTCTCTCTCTCTCTCTCTCTCTCTCTCTCACATGTAGATGAGGCAAATTTTACCTTTGGAGAATAAATATGTTGAACTGAGAAAAATCTGAAATGTGCAAAATATTTGTCGTAATTTTTTATGATTATGGCTCAGATCCAAGCCCTACGATTGTAGATACTTCGCACCCAGTACTGATTCTGTTGTGTTCACTGTTGCCTTAATATCCATTTCTTTGATGTTGCAATGAGGTTTTTTGTTTATTTTTCTTCTCTCAGCGAAGTCTTTTGTGTGTACCAGAGTTTCAGCTCGAGAGACAACCAACCAATATTTTCCTATCGCATAAGGATGTAACTCTACATTTAAATTTATTGTAAAACATTATGCTCATCTGTAATTATATTACTTTAAAATAAAGCCTTCATCTGCTCTAAGATCTTTTGATGTCCCTTCCCTGCTGACTCTTTTTTTTCTTGTTCCCACTTACGTTAATGTGAAGAGACAGTTGAGTAAATGCACAATGAACTTCAAAACCTAGTAATTGTTTTTCAGAAAGAATGAAACTTGTGAATTAGATATGGATTGTAAAAGAACACCAGAGCTGATTAGTGTTCGTTCGGTTTGCCTGCTGGACCGTTCTGACACCTGTCTTCCAGCTTTCCCCATAAATGCCATTGCTGATCCCTCTGTACTGCCAGTCACATGACAGCCGGGGAGAACTTGTGGGTGGGAGTTAAAAGACTCCCAGTGAACCTTGTCAGGCTTAGCAATTCATGAAACTCGACATAAAAGGCAACGTTAAACAAAGATGAGTTGAATCCATTTACATGCAAACTGTAGTTATCTGTATGAAAAAAGCCGGGAAGGGGTGAATGATGAAGGGGTTACTATTTCTTTCTTTCTTTTAGGATGTGTAGATAATGAGTTGTGTAAGACTTAGAGGGGGGAAAATAAGCCAACTTTCAAGGCATTGAAAAATTGCTTTTTAGGAAAAATCCTTTTCATCCTAACCATCTGGTTGCATCTTGTTTACAGCACGGTGTGCCAGTTTGTGCTTATTAATCATGCTTACACAAGTATCTTAATTACTCCCCGTGTAGCCGCTCTGTTTTGAACTCAGAAGTTGACCTTTCTCTTTTTATTCCTTTAAACCATTAATCATACATAATCAACGCCAACGGGGCAGAGCCATGGAGAAGGCTACCCAGTTTCCAAAAGCGCATGCTAGTCCTGAGAAACCGTGTATTCGGGAGTGACTGCATTGCTATCAGTCAGGCATATCTTAATTAATGATGGCTTTGTGTGCATACATACTTACACTCCTGTAACCCAGTTCTGTGCCACCCGTTTGCTTCCATCTATTGAGGTAGCAGTTGCTTCCCTAATTTATGATACTGATGATTTTTAAGAAAAAGTCTCTATGTAAAAATTTCAGAGCTATCGTGACTGAAAAGGATCTAGTTCTATTGGCTATGTTCTGTGGTTGTTTCTGTAATTAAAATTTTGGGAGGATGTAGGGCGGCCAGAAAAGTTCCTAGCCTATGGGTTCTTCAAGGATAAATAACTGTGGTGGAAGAAGGTGAATTCTGCAAAAATTACTAGAGTAACAAACTAATTCCTCTTCTTCCCCGCCTTCCTCATTTAAAAATAAAACAAAAAGTTTGAAAAAAGTGCATAAAAATGAAAGAGTAGGCCTGGAATTTCAGAAATGGCATTCTGCTTTCTAGTATTCTAGGCAAATTATAGTGTACACAAGTAATTTTGCCTGTCCCGAAACTCTTCAGCATGATGAAAATTTCTTCAGTATTCTAAAAAGAGGGAACTATCCAGCCTACTCATTTAGTCAGCTTGCATGTTTATATACAGAAAACAAGATTTGCAAGTATGACTTGCATTTTCTCTCTACTCCTGTTGGATTTTTGTTGTTTTTGCCATAAATACTGTATTTAGTATTTATGCCATCTAATCTCAGTTGTGCTTACTGAAGATGTGATTTCACTTGCAGAAGCTTTAACCACAGTTAAGGCTCTCTTAAAAGCCTTATGATTATGCTATCATAATAAAGAGTTTATTTATTTTTATTGCTACTATGAAAAAAATTATTTCCCAACAAAGCACAACAGGAACAGAAAAAGATGAAAAATCTGTATCAGAAAATTACATCATGAGAATTATTAATATTTAATTCAGGTAAAAGCCCACACTGATGACTTTTCCTTGCTGGCATATAGTCTGAAGGTGAAAGGTGGCTCACCAGCAGTGTAGCCTGACTGACCATGCCAGCTACCCTAGCCAGAAAGGCAGTTGTACATCGTGGAGTTAGTGATCCATGTTAACGTGCGTAAGGCCAGGCCGTGCTGGGCCGTGCTGCACATGCAGCGTAGCCGTCAGCCCGTGCTGCGTGCACGTGAGCCTTGGTTGCAGGCTGAACTTCGCCAGCGCCTTTGAACTCCAATAAATAACATTTGAGAGGTGCTTTACAGAGTTTGAGTGTCTTTCTGACTGGGGTGATAACGAGCCAGCACCTCCTGGAGTAACACATGAAGCTCTCAAGTTTCCTAAGTAGCTCAGTACTGTTCCTGTCCTGCGTGGACATACACAACTCACTGGTACTTTGTGTTTCACATTCTCCGTTTGCTTTGAGTATTATTTAAATTGTAGAAAGGCAGAGTGGGACTGATGGTGGGGTAAGTAAAGCTACCTTTCATCAGAGGCAGCTTTTATTACCGGAGTATTTTTTTTGGTAGAAGCTGCCTTTCAGAATTTGCAGTTGGCTCATCAGCCTGTTGACAGCTTTTAATTTTTATGTAAGCTGAAAGGATGATGATACACAGAACAAATTCTCCTGATTTGTAATAAATGAAAAGAATGTAAAGACAGTTGTTCCCATCAGTGCCTGTTAAAATGTGGTGACCTACTGTACCTTTCATTTTACATCTTCATTCTCTCTTTCTTTTGCTATATAGATGATAACTTTGTTACTTGGTCTTCATGTACTCTATTGTTTCTCCTCCTCCGGATTATTTGGCCTAACATTTTGAATTTATCTCCGTAATCAGGAGTAAAGTTGTTTCCTGAATAAAACACCACATTTTCATCACATATGCTTCTAACTGAAACGTTTTGTTTCTAGTAGTCATATCATTAAAGACAATGTGTTTCATTGTCCTCTTTCCCCTTCGCTGTGTTTTAATCTTTTTTTTTTAACCTAATGTTCATGATTGTACACTTGACTTTCCATTCATGTGGTTCCTTCTCCTTAATTCTAATGTCAAATTCTAGTAGAAAATGTTCTTATTGCATATTCTGGCCTCTTGAAGTTGAAATACATGGCTATCTCAAATGAATCTTAAGCATTTTCTGTGAAGCTCTTCATTGGTGTCTGTCTGCTGATGTCACATCATGAGTCCACAGCAGATCTAAAACAGGAGAATGCCTATGTGAAACCAATGTTAGATGATTTTAATTAGTCATAGAACATTTTGGTCAAAAAAATAAAAAGAATCAGAGATGTACTGTTTGTTGGGATACAGGTTGCTGGAAATTTGGTCTACTTGCTCAACATTCTTGAACATGTGTTTGTGACATGCCAGCATGTAGTTGTTGTTGGCTTTTGTAAGTTGGCATAAGGGCAACCTTCACCTGGAAAGTGGTGGAGTTTTTTTTCCTTTTTTCAAATGCAGTCGTTTATGTATACATGCTATGGAGGAAAAAAAAAAAAAAAAAGTGGACCTCAGCCTTATACAAAAGGTTAGTTTTACCACTGTGAAACTGTCTTTGTTGTTGTTGTTGTTTTGGTAGAGGAAGGGTAAACAACTCTTTTCCTATTAATGTTTGATTATTTCCTTTAGACTAAGTAGTTAAACTAGATGCTTCTATATTAAATTTTAAGCTTGATATAAAAATGGAGTGTTAGCTGTGGAAGCTGGATTGACTGCATGTCCTGTTGTTTCTCTGTAGAGAAGCTTAAGCCTAGATTCTATAAAACTCGCAGATACAAACTTGGGAGGTGATGTTTTATATATCATTTTTTTGGCAGCAGTGTTCACTGAAAATATTCCTTCTATCATCACTGAATGCTTGTTTCCACTTCTGTGTCACCTCCTCAGCTGTCCTAGCCTATCTGGCAGGCAATGTGCTGTGCATGCAGGCCTGAAAAAAAAAAATGTTGGAAGGAAGGTGGAAAGACCGTAACATCTTAAATTGGTGTCATCACTGAAGACAGCATGCCCTCGAGCTGCAACCTTACTTCTGGAGGATTTCTTGGTCTGCTGGTGGGGCATAGAGAAATACAGAGATATGCCACTTATTTTGTTTTTAATTCTCCCAGAGTCTGGGGGCTCTGTGGTAGAAGTAGCCTTTGGATAGCTAAGTCCTGTTTGTTTATGGGTTTGCCATGTCATTCAAAACCCCTCAATATGAGTTTGATCTGCGTATCCATCCATGTAACACATCTGTAGTACAGGATGGATGAAGAGATAAAAGGATGAAGAGTGGTTTAAAATGGAATACAAAAAAAATGTTGTTCTGTATGGTCATGTTAGGACATGCTTGTAAAAGTCTTCCCTAGGGTCCTTGTTTAAAAGCTTGAATTCTAGCATGAGAAATTAATAATAAAGCAAAGTGGATGAAAAAATTTTAATTAACATAAAACTAGTTGCATTATAGCTAGCATTTCATATTTTGTACTGAAATACAGATTTATCTTAAAATATATTCCTAATTCACTAAAATTAAAATGCTCTGCTAATAAAAAGCAACTTGTCTAATGTTTTCTTCCATTCCTATATTACTTTTTACCACTAAGCTCAGTAAATACTTTGGGGGTGGGAAGAAGCCCATTATAGCCTGACTAAATATGCATGTCTTTTAAGTGACTGTGATTATGATGAAAAGGATATTTTAACAGGCAGTCCAATGAGTTCCTCTTATATTTCTCTCTTTACTCCCCTTTCCCCTAGCATAGACATTAACTGGTTCATAATATGTGTATTATATTTTTGCCTAGCAGATTTATATACCTCTTTGAATACAGGAATTATTTCCCCCAGAAATAAACAAAACCAGATCCCCCTCCCCCCCCCCAACAAAAACCCAAACCAAAAGAACCCCAAACAGTCTTCCCTGAGTTCTAAATTAGGGCTGACCAATATGTAGCAATGCCTTTTTTTGACAGAACCACTGACAGTATGGTGTGCTGTAGAGTAGAATCACCTCGGTTTCTTATTGCCTCAGTTGCACTTCTGTTGGGGTGATGTCTGTAAGGATCACACTGGTTCCTTCCTTTATGAGATGATATAAGTAGAAGAAAATTTTCAGTATGTTTTTAAATGAATTAATAATGCTACAGAGTAGGATTAAGAGAAGTGGCCAAATTAGTGCTATCCTTTACGCAGTGTTTTGTAAATCAGCCAGTTATACCTGTTTGTATACTATGAATCATTTTGTGGGTTATCTCAGATGTTGATCTGTCCTTGACATCACTTTGGTGCCTGAGCTAAACCCTTGGAGATGATAGCATTAGCGCAGTGTCAGTTTTGTCATTTGGAAGCCTTCCTCAGTCAAATTGCAGTCTGAATAGAGTCCAATACAACAGTACGTTGATGTCTTTAAAACTTGGCTTTAACCTTCAAAGATTACTGAAGGATAACAATATTTCTTTTTTTCATTCAAAAATCAATTTAAATATTGATAATTTTTTTTAAGGACAGCTTGAAAAGTAGGGAATAAAGTAGCAAAGTGCTGCTACAGTTAGCAATCTCAGCATGGTTCTTGATATATCTCATGCTTATCTCCTTATAATATGGTAGCTCATTTAAGTATTGCAGATGAAAAAGTCTTGCTAGGACTCCCTTTATATCAGCATTAGGCAGTGCAACTTTTAAAAATTAAAATATAATCACATTTTTTGCACTTAGGATCAGTTAACATCAACACTTTCATTAAGATTATCTGCTTCTAGAATTAGGGAAATATTCTCTACTTGATAAAATAGTGCCATTGTATAAAGTCCTTATATCTTGCAGTGGAAAAATTGTGATAACCTTTCAGGAGAAGGAAAAAGCTGGTAGTATAATGGTGAATAACCCAGCTCTGGTGTTCATTTTTAAAAATCTGAAGTGGCTTTTTTATCAAAGCTTCAGCCTGCATTTTTCAGGCTACCAGATGAAAATTATTATATACTTTTTTTCTTGTGGTCCAATAAACTTTTTTGAGAAGAAATGCTCACAAATAGTTGCTGTACAACCAACCCTGTCACTGGAAATTAACGATGCCATTTTTGCTGTGGTACATACACTGATGTCAAGTGCAGTGGAGAAATCTGTCTTCCTCCAGTCTCCTCCTCCTGCCTCCATGTGGGGGTACTGGTGTTAGATGTACTGTGACGATATAGGTTGATGACATTTATTGATGTACGGCATAGATTTGTTTAAATATGCTTCACTGGTAAATTATTCATTTAATCTCATGGCTGACACCAAATGGACTCCCTCTTTTCTGTTCCCAGTTGTACTGAACAATGTTTTCATCCTCAATGACTGTGCAAGTACTTCAGTAAAACTTTCTGAAGTCTTGGAAGAAATTCTACCACACTTTGTGATCTTTTTCTCGTCTTAAGCAAAACAAATAGGATTGTCTGTTTCTCACTCCCATGGGTATTTGCATTAAATAGAAGAATAGCAATGGGGAGGGAGGGGCAGGAAGGAAGAAGATTATTTAGATGTTAATATTGAGCTGTATTATTTCAGTTGAAAATTCTTAGAGAAAACAACTCTTGTTTAAATCCTTGCTAAAATGAGAGATCTCGGTGCATGAAATTAGCAGGTTTTTTTCCAGTATGGCTTGCAAAAGACCATCACCTATCTTGGGTAGGTGGTTAGCATTTAACAACCCATTTGCAACGTCTTCATAACTTGTCAAATAAGCTTCCTGGGAAAAGCCTAACAGTTGCACTGTACTGTGGCATCAATTCTTTGTTTTATGCCATCCAACAATACAGCTAAAAAGGCCACACATATTAATCTAGAAGATAATTAATATAATCATTCACTATTGATGCACTGTTGGCTCTGCAAAATCTGTGAGCAGTTATAACATGCAGACAGCATGAATGACTTTGGTTAAATCATGAAGTGCCTGCTACAAGTGAAGATTCCTTTTGGCTAGATTCTTTGCTGAATACAAACCACTTAAAAAATTAAAGCACTGAAAGACAGCTGTATGCTTCAACTTGGCTCTTTGCTCAATGTAGTCTTTCTGGAAATCCTTCATTTGAGATGACTTTGCCTATTGCTGGCTCTAAATTGTGCCTCTATGAGCTTTTCAGTTAAAGGTATATTAAGGTTGATTAGGAGATAGTAGTGCTATTTTGGCATCTTCTATTTGTTGATATCAATTCTTGCCTCCTATCATCCACAGTGTAAACCAAGACCATATTGTTAAAGGTTAATTGTATGACACACAGTGGGAAGAAGGCAAATAGAAAATGGGACTAGGCAGAAATGTGGTGCAAATATATTTCCTTACAGCACTGCTTCTGTAGTTCCTTTCTCTTTGGTGTGCTGAATATTTAGCTGTACTTTTACAGGTTTACCGTTGGGAATAAGAACCATTAAAACCTCAAAAAAACTAAGCTTTTGGTTTTCTTCCAGAAAGTTTCTTTTGTTTGCTGTTGTAATGATTTTTTTTTTTTTTTAATTCCTAAGGGTGTAAAATATTTAGATTATTTAATAATAAACATTGGCAGTGCTAAATGTTGACCTAATGTTCTAAAATACGTACTAGTTGGGGAAACTACTAGTTTCAGGTTTTACTGAAAGTCTGTGGCAACCACAGACTATTAAGAGCACAGAAATGATAGGTTAGAGAACCTTTTCACCTCTAGGCTGCCTTCTCTAATACATACATCTACAGAATTGTAGTAATTAAAGGCTCTTTATGTTTTATGATTTCAGTTGCATGAGTTGAGTTTTAGCCTAATTGTTTAATGAACAGATGGAAAGTTTTCTTGATCTTAAGCCATTACTGTAGCCTGACCACATTTGAGTCTAAGCAGAAAGACCAGTTCACATTCTGTTTTGTGTAGCTGACACTTCAGAAGTGTGTGACAGATATATATGATACACACTGGGTTGCCCCATCACTGATATGCCTGTCCTGAGAACAGAAAGCAATAATTTTTAGGGTGTTGAGTGGTTTCCATTTACTATTAACCCAGCTGGGATCCTTCTCACATTTCAGTATGAACAATCCACCTGCATTTAACTGATGCTGTTTCTTCAGCTCTTGCTGGAAGCAGCTATCCCTCATTCAAAGAAAGCAGTAGTAGAGCAGGAACAAACTCAAGTAGAACTTAATGATAAATAAAAACACATCAATTTTGTATTAGTTCACATCATGATAAAACAATTTCATTTTTAATGAGTTGCTTACAAAATGATGAGTTTGCATTTTAACGTGCAGAATTTTGATGTATCTGCTCTGTAGCAAGAATTGATCTGTTCTGAAAAATAACTTTGAATATCTCAAGGTTCTTCAAGTAAGGTATTGTTAAAAATAACCTTTTTCTGTGAATGAAAATTCTTAGTTACATAAACTTCTTGGACAAAAATCTGAATTTCTTCTTTTGATATTAATATTTTGCGTGGCTTTCCACGTGCTTTCTGCTTTTCCCTTCTATACAATACATTATTTGAGACATAGTTAAATACATAATCTTTGTAACTGAGATGACTTCAGGGAATCTAAGTACTGACTGTTATTTAATGGGTGTGGTAATTCTTCTTAATGGGGGTACTTTCTTGTGATTTTGTAATGCTTCCTATTTCTCTGTGCCAGCCTCGTTCTTTGCTTCTTAGGAAGCCATTTTCTGCTTTGAAGTGCTACCCTGGTCTTGTAGGCAACCATACTAAATACCCCACGATGGCTTCTGCTTGAGGGCCAGGTCTTAATCTAGCGTAAGTGGTTCACTTCCCAGGCTGTAAGTGCTGAGTAAGGGATAACTTGCCTCTTCCTCTTTCTAAGGCTCTGGTACTGCTGAAGTGACAGCCCAGCTTCTTTCTTGGCTTTGCCCCAAGGTAGAACCCCTGAGGAGTGATGTCCTACCTTCTCCTGAATTCTTCTGCTTCTTGCTTTTGGGAGACAGGTGTTACATTTCTTGGGGACTTTACCTATACAAAAACACAACAATATGTGACTTCCTGGTTCTGTATGCTTCAGAACCTGGACCCATATGGACCCATCCCTGCCTGAGCCGCTCATGTGAACACAAGTAATTTTTATCCTGGGTGGGTGTCCAGCTTCTTTGGGACTGACTGTTTTTACCTAAATATTTGAGCAATCTGTAAAGATTTTTCAGTGGTGTGAAAGATTTAAGTTATGATTATGTTAATGAGTCTATTACTCATGGATTATTCAGATAGAGTTTAGCAGTTTATGATGCAGTGCTTGTAACATTCAATACTAGCCTTTATAGAAATCTACCAGAACTTTATAAATAAATAAATAAAACTACACACACGCACACATACGCACACGATCCTCATTTAAGATATGGTGATCCAGGTTCTAAGAAGGAATAGAACTCAAGTTTACTAAGCCTCAGTTGTGTAGTGAGGCCGTATGTATGTCAGTTCATAGGGAATGCGCGTGTATAAAGTATATACGTGGAATAAAATACAAAAACTGAGTTTTCTTTTAGAAGTTCATTCCTTGGCTTTATTGTCTTAAAATGAGCTTCCCAAACCTCATGATTGCTTAGCTGAATTATATGATGAAGAATAATGAAACCTTGATCATACATGCCTTTACTGTAATGGGAAGATTGCTATTAATGCTTTGTTTATCTATAATCCAGTTGTTTGGAATACCTTTGATTTGCAAGGACTCTCTCATACTTATCCTTTGAAGTACAGACTGTGAGTGTAAGTATACTTCTCTAGTAGCATTAATAAACATTTGCTTGACATTTAGTCTCATTGATCTTTAATCAGTTCTTGGTATTTGTGATTATTGAAGTTACAAAGTTGAAAAAACTTCCTTTCTGTATAAAAACACAAATGCTCATTTCTTTTATTTGTATGTTTTAAAGTTTCTGTGCCGTGTCATTTATTTCATTTGACTTAACCATTAGAGAAGATTAAAGGTGGCTTATTTCTTAGACATATGCTTAACAAAGAACAATTTTACAAACATCTGTGCAAAAACATACAACATCTTCCTGCTTTCTTATCAGTAAATGCAGCTGTTCCTGTTTTTAAAAATCAGATGAGCGTGATAATGTGGAGTAGCAATGTTTGAAGGCTTCATTTTCTGATATCTAAGACATGTTTCTTTTTGCTGAGCTTGGACAGGTATAAATAAAAAAGATAAATTTACATCTAATGCTGATTTTTTTTTTTTTTTTCCTGAACAGTATTAGAACCTGTAACCAATGTCATCTGCCAAATGAACTGCAGTTTCTCATCACATATATGCTGGGCTAAGGAGGTCAAATTACTTTATACTTTCAATACTTTTAATAGTGCTAAATTCTATACAATAATTCAGCTGTATATATCATTTAAAATCTCTATCAAATTTATAAATCTAAAACATGTTTAAATAATATAAAATACTGATAATAGAAGACAAGTAACTTCTATTCTTGACAAGACAGGCACTATCAAAAAATCCAAACCCAAATTGTCTTTTTTAGTATTTTTGTTTGTAGTTTAAAAGTACTTAATCTGTTCACTATTTGTATTGATGTATCTGTGCAAGTGAAACAGGAATCATCATTCTTGAGAAAAATAATGAACAAATCTGTTTGTAAAATGTCATTACTATTTTAAGTAGCTACATTAGAGATTTACCCTGCCCTTTTACAGTTCATTTCAGTTTTGCTTTGTCCCTTTGTTTTTGAGCCAAGTGATGTGATGTGACCATTAGTCTTGTAGAATGGATAAACACATTTAAGCAGAGTAGCCACAAAACCCTGTCTCCTGGGAATCTCTCTCTGGCCAAAACCACATAAACTAATGACGGTGTGTGTCGTTTCATCTAGAAACCCTCTCATATGTGTTGTTCTTAAGATGTTATGGATAACATGCAGCCACCTTATCAATAGTAGGGCAAAAACTTATCAGCCTAGTCATGTATACCTCATCACCATAGCACATAAATACTTCTGTTACAGTGTCAGTATATATATATATATTTTTTTTAACTTAGTGGTTAATAAATTCTTTAAGGATCACAGATGACTGTGAGGTTGCTGATTCTTAGAGCCATTCCAATGTTCTTTTTAATTTTTGTTTTGGTGACAGTATAGAGCAACCTATGTGGTTTCTTGATTCCTTCATTTGCTTATTGCTTAGGCCCCTCACTGAAGTTTCAAGCAAACCGGATCATGCTTAGTGTGAGAGCTGGTTGGATCGCACCTGGAATTTTGTTTCCTGTTTCTAGGTGACTATTAAATGTTTCACAATGGGATGCTGTTGTAAGGAAATCTGGGGAATCTCAAATTGAAACCTGAGAAAGAACCAAGTAAAGCAGATGCATGCTTAAACATCCCAAACATTATACACTTGTATTCCTTTTTTTCTTTTTTTAAACAGATTGTAAGAATCTTTAAAAGATGTTAACCAAAGCATCATCTGTCTAAGATGGCACTGACCACACACACACACACACACACACTCATACGCTCTTTAAAAGCACTAAGTATTAATTATAGCACTACTTTTGCGAGGAAAAGAAAATAAGTGCTTTACAGGTTTAGTGCCAGTAGTTAGGAAATCCTTTAAATAGCTACTGCAAAACCACAAATAGATAATCTTGGATGTGGGGAAGGTTCAAAACAAGCTTTGTCCTCAAATGAAATAAGAGTATATGTATAGGTGTTTGCAGCCACTTATCTGTAATACTTAAAAATTGTATGTTTTTGGTAGACAGGAATGAGGCTTGAGTAAAAATGCAGTCTTATTATTCAGCCATTGAAAATACTATTTAGAAAAGTGTGGGAATTGTACCAATGAACATTACTGCCTCCTGCAATTGCAAGAAGTCTCTTTTGTAAATATACTGGTATTAATCACAAGATGTAACATATTCTTCTCACTTCTTTCTAGGCTCCTTTATATTATCTCCTTTATTGTTTCTTGCAGGAGCTCATTTTTTGATTTAATACCTCAGAAAAACTATGTCTTATTCTGGTGGTTCACCTTGAGATTTGATGCGAAGCAGGCTGGCTGCTTCTTTTCCATCACCCATAAATTCTTGCTTTGCAAAATCTGCTTGGTACAGTGGGGCTAAAATTGGGGGCAAAATCAAAATGCTGTTTTCAAATCTAAAGATTTCTTTCTTTCTTTTTTTTTTTTTTTTTTTTTAGCAGCTTTAAGGTATCTCTTTTTGACTGCTTGTGTCAGATTCCATCACTATTAAAATTATTACTAAAAGATTGGATTTGCATTCCTATTCCTGAAAACAGATTTAACTCTTCGTTGTATGGATGGAGTTCAGTATACAAAAGGCCTGTGGAGAAAACTTTTCTTCTAGTGTTCATATTTGCTATAATCAGACTTTTCAGAACTTCAATTATTCTTTTCAATGTGAATAAAAGGAATTTTATTTTGCTTTTT
>VXAA01001494.1:329415-390148 GCA_013399115.1 Anseranas semipalmata | reverse complement strand
TTTGGTAAGATATATAGTGGCTGGCATATTTTCATTGTTTTGGCAGAGAACTTAAGGTCCTGTATTGCAGGTGAGGATCCCACAGTCCCAGATGCACCATACAGCTAAAAGACTTTACTCTAAAAAATGCATAATTGCAATAAAGGGTTAGCATCCTCATACATAGTTGTTTACGTGACAGAAATGGTAGCTTGATATGGCTATTTTCTGTCTAAATAGGAACAAGTTAGAAAAATGAGAGTGGCAGAAGGTATATGTGGAAGGTGTTTAGTAGCAGGAGATCTCTTGGGAGGGATGGAAGAAGATAAAACTGTACTCCTTTCTCTAGGTAATTCTTATATTTAAAGTCTAATATATTTTTTTAGAGGCATAGACTCATAGCTATAAAACTCCACACTTGGGATGAGTTAAAAGTGAGTACCCATACAAGCAATCTGATCACAATTTTGACCATTATTTACCTGTTATAAATGTGTTGTTCATATTCAGTTTTTACTGGGATAGGAGAGGAAATACAAAATTGTTAATTTGCAATATTTTATTTCTATTTTAATGTCACGTAAATAGTGTGTGTGTGTGTGTGTGTGTGTGTGTGTTAAAACCTCGTATTTGAGATTTTCCTTTAGAGCAGAATGTTTTATGCAAAACTCCTAAAACCAGGTATAAAATAGGATAAGTCATGCTAAAGCTCTAACCAAACACTCTGTTTTTCTTGGGGGGAAGAAGGAGGAAGGTATAAACTTTTGTCAGCACCTGTAGACTGACAGCTAAATAAAAATAGACTGACAATATGTGTGTGCAAGAAAGAGGATAAAAACTGCTTCAGTCAAAATGCCCTTACAGACAATCCCTTAAGATCCATCTCTGCAAAAAGTATGTAACATTGCATACTTCAGGAGCTGAAATGATTTAAGGCATTGCTGAATCACTAAAATATATTAAAAAAATAAAAAAATAAAAAATTCCAGAAATAGGAGGCCAAGTATTTGATCAGTCACTTCAGTTTTGCTTTCTAAGGTTTCTTGTGTTGTTGGTGCTTAAATAGTAGTTCTAATTAAATAAATGCTGGATATTATGGTATGATAATTATTGAGTTACTAAAGAGATCTACATTCCATTTTTATCAGTGTTTCCTACAGCTGTCTTCCACCAGTACTAATATGTTTACCTGTATCAGTTTATTCCAGAAGTCTTTGTTGTTTATCTTATTTTTATGAAGTAATTTTATTTTTATTAATATAAGTAATAGAAGACTTTGGCAACTGGATACACAGCAGACATGCTGTCTATTTTCTCTTCTTCGTTTATTTTCCTCTTGTTAAAGTCATCAAAATGTTGACAGCCGCATAACTCTTTTTAAAGCTTTCGTATCTTGACAGATATTACAGATATTTGTCATTTTACTTACAGTAAGTGACAGCTAAATTAGCTTTATGCTGTATTGGAGGATATCTCAGATGTAGTGAGTCCAGTCAAATTTATATTGCGTTTCTTTAATGTGCAGCTGATTTTCGAGTGGTTATTAAGGAATGAACAGCGAAGAGATACATGAAGAATGTGAAAATCTTGAGCTAGCAGATATTCAAGGTTAACAGATGAGAAATACGTTCCCCTTTTATTACTTCTATCATGTTGGATAGTCTAGTTTTTCCTTCATTTTCACTTCTTATTTCAGTTAGATGTGGGGTTGAAGATCTATACATTAATCCTTCTTTAATAGATAGCCACTGCCCAGCTGAGCCTTTAAGGCCGCCAGCAGAGAGTGTAGGTGTTTGTAGGTCACAGCAGAAGCTGCTGAGTGGAACAGTGCTGATACAGTAGCACTGACCTACCTACCGCGTACCTAGTTAAGTATGGTTTATCCATTGACTGATTGCAAAATAGATGTATTTTCAGAATGTACCTGTACATTTCCGTTTCAAAAGCTGAGGTCAAATTAAGGATGGGAAGAGAACAAACAGAACTACCGAATGGGAAAAAATCTTTTTTTCTATTAAGTAACTTATTCAATAATGTCACTGTACTTTTTTGTGCTATGCATAAATACAAAGCACAATTAAAAAAAATTGTGGTGAATCTTTAGAGTATTACACTAAGATTGTCTGCAAAAAGAGTGTCTCCCCTTGGCAGGAGGGGGAGAGTGGTAGGGGAAAAAAAATGGAAAAGAACAAACTTGTTGCCTTTTATCCAGATAGCTTAATTACACAATTGAGTGTTTCTTACAATTGTCTGTTTAAATTACTGTCAGAAGTGGAAAATTCTGTAGTATGGTATTTTCACATTTTAGTATGTTCAATGTATTGCTAATGATAGCCAGACTTTCAAATTACTGTAAATGTATCAAAGATGAATTATAAGTGTTCAATGTGTTAACTTTCTCAATTCTGGTACTGCTGTCTTACTCTTGGGAATCCCACCAGCATTTGGCCAATTAGTGTTTGGAACAAGCCATGTTAAGGGCAATTTAGTGTTACTCAGATCAAAGCAGGGGAAGTGAAGCAAAACACCAGAATTGCAAGAGAGCAACTGATTTAACAGTGTGATATTCTTTAAATACCATTTCTTTCTAACTTCAGAAAATTTTGGAAGCATGACAAGTAGGATTCATGTCTTGATCTTTTCTCAATTTTCCTTTAAGTCAAGTTTTTCATAGTTTCTTTTTTATTTTTTATTTTTTATTTTTTGTAGATGCAGCCTTCTCTGTAAATTATTTATGCTTAGGTGGGCTTAAGCTTAAGTTAAGCAATACAGGTTCTGTTATAGGACCACCAAAGCAGGAGCTGTCTGTGTGTATGCACCACTTCACATGCTGAGGAGAGCAAAACCAAGAGTGTTGAGTGAAAAACTAAGTTTTTTTGATTACATTGGACACTGGCCTGCTTCAAGTACTGAGTTAAATCTGTTCTACCTGGAGCTGATGCTGAAACACCTATTGACCTCTCAGAGAACAGAGGAAGGTTTACAGCAGTGTTATAGGGAAAACAAATCTTAAATAGCATATTGCTTTATGCTCTATTTAAAGGTATTCTTTCAGTAATATAGACATGTGGCAGGGAGTAATATTTATTGGTAGAGAAGTCTCTAAAGCGGAGACGATGAAAATAACAGAAGCTGGAATAGAGATTTCTCTCCCCACCTGAAAACAATGTTTACTTTAAAAAAAAAAAAAAAAAAATCATAATACATAAGCATTTTCAAGGGATGGGCCTCTGCTGTAAAGCTTTGTCTGCTTTACTTCACTGAAGGTAGGCATGTCACACAATTCTGAATGCTGGATCAGTACAGCAGGTGATCCTAACTATCTGTAAATACTAGGATTTGTTGCATTTCAGACCAGTGTTTTCTTTCTTGTTCTTGAATGAGAGCTTTCTGTAGTCCAGAAAAATTACGTGGCTTATTTAGCTCTCCCTGAAAACAATAATAGCCCTATTCAGATTTTATCTGTAACTTTACTTTGTGTTGAGCAGTATTTGTAATACTCTCATAAACTACAGTAAAGTACTGTTTCCTAGGCTGTAGTGATAGGATAAATGTTCCCCAGGAATATGCAAGCAGAACATGCAGATTGTTTAGTGTGGGTTAAATGCACCTATCTGGAACATAACCATATTAATATTACATCTTACAGATTTGGCAGGAGCCTTAAGAGTGTAGTATTTCAACATTGGTTTTATAGAAACTTGCTGCAGAACTGGATGGGATTAATAATGGATGAGATATATCACACTTAGTACAGTATTAAATTCTAGCAGTGGAAGGATGCAAACCAGTTCATAACCTTACAAGAACATTGTGTGCTACAGTAATCTTCGTAATACTGTACAGTCAAATTAACGATGAATAAGTGTTGAACTCTGCTTTCTGTCAGAAATAGTACTCATGTAGTCTCTTGTCAGTCTTTGTGCATATTGTCCTGAGCAGGTCACTGGTAAGGTCATAATATAAAAAGATGTAATGGATTATTCTGGCTGCATAGTACACTATAAATACAGTGCTAAGGACCTTAATAAGGACTGGCAATTTTGCAAGTTCCAGTTCTTGGGTGAGCAACTCGAGAGCGGAGGCGTGTGTGTAAGAGTGCGGGAGTACCTCCCTCCAGAACATCTCTGTTTATCAAAATTATATTAAAATGGAAGGCTGAAATAAATCTCATTCTTAGCCAGCAGGCAGTTGATTCAGTATAGGCTGTTTATTCCAGATGTGACAAAGAGGAGGCAAGACACCAGGGACATACCTCGCAGAGCTACGGCTTTTACCATGAAGCACATCTGGGATCTATCAATCAGTAGCTTTCCTTGTACAGGTTGCGCTTCCTTTGTACTTTTACACCACTTTACTGAAGATTTCTGTCACCATTTGTCAGTTAGGTGGATACTGTCAGTCCCCACCTTCCTTCATTCCAAAGGTTACCAGCATCCGTTCTTAGGAACCTTATCACCTTCTTTTGAGGTGTTTGGTGATGGATTGGGAAGAGATGGCTCTCTTCTCTCTGTATAAGCTAATAGGTCTTCTGTCACTTCCAATTTGAACTACCAGGGCATCAGAAACTGTTACTTTATGTGTTTTTTCCCCTGGAAAACAAAACAGAAATGAATGAGGCTCTTTCAAGCTGCAGCTGAATGAATTTTGAAATTTAAAACACTTTTCTCTGAATAGAAAGGTAATAACAAAACACTTTGCCTTGGACAATCAAACTATTGTACTTTGGGGATGAGGGTAAAAGACTTTAAAAATGTGGTTACTATAATGCCTGCATCACTACAGAACTTCATTTTAGTTTTTTTGTTTGTTTTTTGTTTTTGGCAGACTGGAGCAGCTGTAAGCACAGTGAACAGCATAGGTACCTCTTTTGTAGATATGCAGATGTGGATAGCTTGTGTGGCACATTGTAGCAGCACAAAATGGCTTCTCCATAGGCCCACAGGGCCAAAGGCTTCTCTTTGGCCTTCTGTAAGGCTGGCTGAGGTGAGGACGAGACTGTCTTTCTGGAAATCTAAACTGAGGACAAATGAACCATGTGCTTTGAAAAACTTAGTGTCCAGAAGACTGACACACATGGCTATTCAGATCACTTGTTTCTGTAACAAAAGATACTTGATTTTGAGAAGTAGATCAGCCATTGTGGAGTGGAAAAATTGTTTAAACAATATAATGACTCTCAAAAATTGTATTTATTGGTTATTGCTGTCTGAAGGAGGAGGTTTTGTGCTCTGGATTCTCATGCTGGGACTCTGACAGGGATGAACAAGTAAAGTAGGCCTCAAAACCAGAGAACCTCCTGTAGGGTGTTTGGAGGAGTTTGTTAGGATTTCCTTTTTGAAGCGGGCATCTGAAACTCTGAGAAGAAAGGTGTGGGAATCAATACCTTAGAGGTTTATATTAAGAGAAAAAAAAGTAAATGTTGGAGTAGAGGTTTTAGCTCTTTGCATTTACTTCTTGATCAAGATGCAGACCAAGCTAGTATATGCTTGAAATATGGTTGTTAGAGGCTGCTCTGAATTTTTATTAGGCGTTATGAAATATTTGTTTTAACTTTGAAGAGTGCATCAATTAAAAAGAGATGGTGCCTCAGAGAAATGTTTACAATAAATGCCAAATGACTGAGCTGGCCTCTTGTTATTTGAAGTGTTAGTTCTGAGGCAGGGTCATAAAGTATGTTGATGAGGGAATGTGGAAGAAATTTGTTGAATTCCTGCTGTCTTTACAGGTAAAAGATTTATCTCCAGGACTGTTGCTCTTGTTAGGACTATACTTGCTGATCCCAATCAAGGTCAAGGTAAAGTTTTAGGGGGCTCTGAATATGCTAAAACTACCTTTCGCAGAGTGATGCATAATCTGAATGACACTTAAAATCTGGGAAAAGTAACATTGTCTTCACTGTATGTGGAGAAATTCAGACAGTCATGTGTTTTCCTAGTAATTTGAAATGCTGACTATTTCTGAATTGTGTTGCCAAGCTGCCTCTCAGCAGTCAAAGATTAATGCATTTTTCTCAAGAACTGTACAAGTTCTGAAAAAAGTTAGAATTTTCTTGTTTGTTTTTACCAATTCAAATTGGATCTGAAATTCACCGAGAGGAAAAAATATATGTAATTAAAAAAAAAAAAAAAAAAAGAAAGAAAAGAAAAAAAGAAAAAAGCAACATCCATTTTGCTTGGCTATACAGTTTGAAAACTTACATTTTAAGGAATGGAACTACTTGGAAAAGGAAAAAGAATTAAAATAAACTGTATCACACTTTCTGTCAGGCTTCCATGTTGTGATTGTCACAACCCAATGAAATCAAGAAACTGCTAAAAATGGTCTTTACCCAATAGTCCCAAATATGCTATTTTGTTTTTAAAGCTACAGTTGCTTAGCAAGCAAAGATGCTAAAAGATGTCTTGTTGTGCTGAAATAGGGTTTACTCAGAGACTAAATGAAGATTATATGTATTTATATATACTTAATTTTAGTTAGAGATTTTCTGTAACCAGTAAATAATGGTCTGAAATCTAATAAACATTCACATGAGGTGATTGCTACCATTGGTACTTTATCTCCAAAGTAGATCTAAAATATAATTAATGAAATCTTTACACTTCATATCTCCCAGTCACATTTAGTGTTTTATTGTATTTTTAAATATATCTGTTTGCCTTATGCCTTAGATTTTTATTAGTTTTTCTTTTTTTTCTGCTAGTTAGGCCAGTCATTTAATTTTCATTCTTTATAGTCTCCTAGAGTCCAAAATAATGCATACTTATCTAGCCAGACCTAAAAACTAGTTCAGCCCTGCCCTACTTCTGGGATCATTACTGTACATATAATGATACCAATAAATATAAAGAAATCCTTAGACACTTATGCTAGAGGCTACAGACGAATCTACATGAAAGCATTTCTAGAGCCCATATATTTTTCTTGCTAGAAGATGTAAAACCTTTCATGTTTGCTAGTTGGTTTGTATAACGGGAGAGTCCCTTAGCCCTCCACGATGCATGTGAGGTCTTTTGTCCTGACATCCAAGGGTGTTAAGACAAATCCTGGGTTTACTCTGCAGACACTTGCTCTCTTTGGCATGCTGGCAAAGCCTTCTTTGGTATTGTGAGTATGAAAGTAACTGGGTGATATCAGGAGCTGGAGTTGGAATTCTTTGAAGGGGATTCAAGGATTCATGGAAGATAAGTGTTTTTGCAATGTCTGTGTAAATAGGAATATTCATGAACAAATTCTGCACAAGCGAATAGGAAAAGAAATATAGTCAGCTGGCAGAAACTGGACTGTGAAAAAATGAGTTGCTATTATTTTTAGAAGTCAAAAGAAGGAAAGAGGTTCCTAATGGATCCTCCCTATTGCAGACCTACTCTGTTGCTTGTATTCAATATATTAATGACAAATAGCTTGTCCTTTATCAAGATACGGAATACTTGTATCTCCCACTAAACCTCTGTCTGAGGTTTTGGTATCTTGGGGTATTCCAGAGTTACACGTAGTACATCTTGACAACTGTTGTATGTAGCAGTTCTCTCACCTAGCTTTTTATTCTTCTTCAGTTTTATGGCTTTTTTTTTCTTTTTTTTTTTTTTTTCAGATTTATTCCTTGTTTTCTTACAGTCTCTGAAATTCCTGCAAGCTTTTTGGATGAAGGTTGTTGCCTCAATTTAACTTAATTTTATAATAATCATACAGGTAGCTGCACCTTCAGTCTTGTGGCTTGGCAGCTTTTCCCCTTTCCTCCTCAAATTTAAAGCTGGAGGTGAAACCTTCCAGACTGGCTTTGCTCTGCAGGAATAATTTTGTGCAAGAGCCAGTGTGATGTACTAGCTCATTGTCAAGCTAGGCTGAAGAATTTTGGACATCTCAACTCTTTCTTCAGTACAACTGCTATTCCTCTCTTTTTGTCTTTGTAGGCTTGTCAGAGTTCTTTTGACACCTTGTCTCAGGCCTTTGTGTTCTTTCATTGTCTCAAGAATTCTTGTTATCAAGTGGCAGCTTATCTTCAGCTCTTTATTTTGTTGGTATTTTATTCTCAACAGCCTGCAATTAAACTTATCCCGTATAGTCAAATAGTGACTAACTCACTGAAGAGTATAGTAGCAGTATTGACAAATTATGACAAAGCACTTCTAAAATGGAAAAGGTGGATCACAAAAATAGGATCAAATGCAGTCTGTGCTGCTGGTGTCCTGGGTATCTGCTGTGGGATGTCAGGTCAGAGATGGCATTGCATTCTGGTGCAGAGGAGAAAGACCAAGGTGGAAAACAATGAAACAATGAAATTGGCATGCAATATCATAATATTGGCATTTCTGTCTAACTTAGCGTTTAATTCAAACAAAACACTTGCAAAAATAAATTGACAGAGCTTGGCAAATAGGTGCCTGTGAAACTTCATGTGCCTCTGACTACCATACTTTACAGTCACAGGCAAAACTCATGCTGTTCCGAAGGAACAATGTTGTCTACTTGAACAGTCTGCTTCCTTCCCCATCCTCCAACACTTTCAGTCCTCTTTAAATATGTGGCCATGTCTATAATCTTTTTCTTTTTTTTTGACTTGTATGGTGCCATTTTAAATTTCCAGATAGTCCTTAGGCCACAGGTCTTTCTGTGATTAAGGAATATTCTGGTCTTGAAGGTGGACTCGGGACTGCCCTTGAAGTAAGTTTAAGTGTATTATAAGTGGGTTTTGAGGACTAGGTTGAGGTACAGGATAGGAAATGCTAGCGAAATTGTACTTTGGGCTTATTTTAGCCCTCTGAAAGACAACTTTGGAAAGCAATTTAATGATCACAGATGTTTTGGTAATTTAAGCTCACTGTATTTTTCATGAACATCAGTCACTTACTGAATCAGAAGTAGAGAACCTCTTAGTGTAATGGAAGCAGTATATTCTGTGGTTTCTCTGCATGGGCAGGGTGTTATCTGAGTTCTGTTAGCTCTTCTAGCAGTATATAACATGGCTGAAAATATTCCTTAGGCTAATGCACATCAAGTCTTGTGTTAGCTGACTACAGTTGTAGTGTAGGCTCCTGCTTGCTTGGTTGTTGGTCAAAAGTTTGTTCCAGAACATCATGCCTTCTGAGCACAGGATGCACAGTTGATGATGTGGTATTTTCTTAGTGTGCTATAAGAACAGGAGCAGTCATAGGAACACATTTAATTTTTGCTTGAGAAATGGCATGAAGTAGATTTGTCGTTTGACACCTTTTTTATATTTTGAGGTTTGTTGCTGTTTTTATTAATGTTAATGATGTGAAGATGTAAAGTTTCAGCTGTAGATGGAATTTATCAATAGAAATCAAGGACTACAAACACAGGGACCATTAATACCTGTTGCATTAGCCAGGTAGATTTCTGCTTTGTAATGAAGTTTCTCCACAGTGTAATAATGCATGATATTCAGTTTGTCAGTGTAAATAAAACAACATCATGCATATTGGTGCTTTCAGAAGTCAAACAAGATCAATAACCATACATTCTGTACCTTTATTGCAATTAAAATCATGCTGGGCAAAATAATCTAAACTAACAGAATGAAACCTTGTTCCACATAGATATATGGAAAGTGGGTCAAAAATGGGACACCTCTGTTGCAAAGTCATTGTGGAAGTAAACAAAATATCTGTTTGGATAACTGTATTACATTACATTACCGTATTCTGTATTGCATTCACTAGGAAGACACACTTTCATACCAAAGGCCTCTAAAGATATAAAACAACAAAAACATTTCATGGGAAATGTAAATAAACAACATAACTCCCACAAATGATAGTGGGGTAGAACAATTCATTTTCAGAGATTTTCCATGCTAAAAATGATTGCATGAAGTATTTGCTGATTATGATAATTTGGAACAAGTGGGTGGATTATGTTTTGGGGGGTATTTTGGTTCCCAAGTGGCTTTATTCTCCTTTCAGAGGAAGCGTGAAATTTGCTGTGATTTTAGAAATCCATCTCAGTTGTTGTTTTGTCTTGGTTGGTTTGCTGTTTTTCTTTCTTTCTGTCTTTCTTTCTGTCTTTCTTTCTGTCTTTCTTTCTGTCTTTCTTTCTTTCCCCTCTCCAGTGCCAGTACGGGAACACCTTACTTTTTAGAGTAGCTGTAGTTCTTCCTCTGTTCGAAGTTGGGAGGGCTTTTTGTATGTTCTTTGCAGGTAAAACCAACCCCGTACTAAACAACACAACACATCTGGATGGGTGAAATTGGAAATTTTTCTAGCAAGTCCACCAGGATGCAAGCAAATGAAGTTTTCCAAACCATTTTAAGGAAAGGTGCCATTGCACCTCTACAAGTGTCTTTTGTCTTTAAAGTCTATTTTTAATGATGTCAAAAAGTTTTCTGGGGATTTGTAAGATGAATGCAATGTGTAGAATTTTGACATCATTTTTTTGTATGTTTGTTTTCCTTTTGAATCATTTTGTTGAAACAATGCCTGGGCACCACACACACAGAAAAAAGAAAAAAAAAGTCAAACTAAAACAAGCTGAATTAAATATTCCTCTTAGACTGTGCATTTAGATTGCAGCTGCTAACTGTATAGTAAGCTTACCATTGTTGCATCCAACTTGCATTTCACATGCTTGACTCTTCGTAATATTAATAGTACCCACCATCTTAAATTCCAGTGTGTCAAATAGGGATTATCTCTGTTGTGTCTTCATATTAATCATGACTGTAGTCTTCTAGTTAATTTATATAGGCACATACAACCATATGCTGCTTTAGTGCAAAACTTGCCAGTCACAAAAATCATTTTTCTGTGCCTGTAAGAAGTGTACTCCTAAAATATCTCTTGGGCTTGTATATAAGTTTCCTTAAAATAATTAGGAAATATGTATTTTATTTTTTTTAATATAAAGACAGGTTTTAATCACCATAATGTATTGCTCTAAGGGTGATAGCAGTCATAATTTACTTCTGTAAGTTACAGTTAGAGATCTCTTGTGATTGCTTTTTCTGTACAGATCTGAATTATCTACCATTCTGTCAGTCTGGCTATTTCCATATGAATATCGAAGCTCATTAGAATAATACCCAAAGCATGGTATGCTGCATTATTGTGCTGTTTAATAAGTGCCACGGCTGCTTCTCTCAGCAATGCTATAGGCTGATTTTCTGTTTTTTGCAGATCACTGCCATTGTTTGCTGAGTGCCCATGTGGGAACACTTTTTGTGATCTAGTGCTTTTCCTTGTATAATACTGATTCAGAAAAACAGCACGCTTAGAGAGAAACATTAATTAGGTGCAAAGAGCGAGTTATTCCGTGCTTCGGGGGGGTGGGGTGGGGGTACAGCAAATAAATTATCTCCTATTTGTGCAATGTTTTATGGCTGTCAGCTGTCTGTTGCCAAAGAAGCACCACGGAGTTAAATGCTTGTGACACCTTGCCCAGTCAAGGTATAGCAAAAGCCTGTTATGGAACTCGCTTTGTGACAACCTGTGCTAGTTTATATTAGCTTAACCAATCACTTTTTTCTGTGCTTGGCAAAATTTGTTAAATTAATTCAGTTGCAATTAGCAGATTTATGGGAAAGTACCCTGTTATCCTTTAATTGGAGAGCATAAAACTACAAACTGAATCTGCTGGTTCTATTTGTGTAATAGGCAATCTATCTACGACAAGGTTTGATCGATGGAGTCGTATGATGCCCTTGCCTTGTTTTATATTGGCTGTCAGCTCTTAACTGGGACTGAAGTATCTGGGTAACAAAAATTGATATAATGACTTAATGCGCCTTATTCTCTTTGAGCTACATCAGTTTAGAGCACTTCTGAGAGAAAAATGTCTGGAAAATATCAGGGAGTCATTTATCAACCTGTTTTCATTAGCATACTGCCTAGCACTGGCAAGGATTTGAATAAAAAAAAAAAAGCAGGATGGTACAATTTATTTCAGGTCTCATATTTCTTGGATGAAAGGAGACTTCTAATAAATGGAAAATATAGAAAGATGCATTTCTTGCTGATTTTTCCTACATAAAAGCTGTGCAAAAACATATCTTCAGTGTGATTGATAATAAGTCAGGAAGCATATATGTGTGAAGATAATCAGAAAATTAGCAACAGTACCCTTTATTACTACCTTTTGTTAATTTATTTGAGGTACACTACTGAATAACCCCCCCGTCTTCTACGTGAACATACGAAAATTTGTGTGTGGGAGTGGTAGGGGGTTGTCACCACAGAGGGCTTTACAAAAACTTAAAATCTGATCTCTTTAAAGATAAAGCTGTTAAGCTATTCAACAGTCTGCTGAAAGTGAAATAGGTACCGATCAAAATGTTTGTGTAGTGGGCAAAATGTGTGCACTGTATCAAGTCATTTGTCCTACCTACTCTTATGATGCTAACCAGAAGAGGTAATAATAACTGAAAAGCAGTTGTGTGCAAGTAAGTCCTTTTTTGCATGAAATTTTTATGCATCAGTCAGGCTGCATACAGTGTGCCTAATGTATAAAATAAATTGGTGCATAAATCAGATTATGAGCAGCATGTAGGCAAGTCCGCATTTGCACACAGGAATCAAATCCAGGCATGGCAAATTCCCGTTTTAACCTTTAGCACGAGGATTTATCAGGTGGCTGTTGCATGCTTAATTTTCATTACAAAAATAAAGAAATAAAAAAAAAATACACTCTGCCCACTCCCTCCACCCTCCCGCCTCCCCAGCCCCAAACCTGAATGCAATGGAATCAAAAAGGCCCCGATAATAAGAGGACTTGTGGACATGCACAGCATTATATTGTGACCCTTTCTATAGCTTCTAATTATGTCAAGGATTTGGAATGCCAATCAATAGAAAGTGATTTATGATTGGTATAAGCAATTGCACATGGCTTCACATTGATCAGTATGCAGATTCCCTGACATAAGAAGTTATTATCTATGACAGATACTTGTCTAACTGCTAATTGAATTGCACATTTTTCCATCAGTGTTATCAAACTACCACCAAATATAGACCATAACTTTATTGCTCTTTGCATGTGAAAATAAAACTATGGTGAACAGCACGTGTCAGAATATAGGTTGTCTGACAGTAACCGCTATTTATTGATGCAACTTGTGCTTGCTATAAGATGACAATATCACCCAGTGTTGCCATGACAATCAAAATGAGTGTTGGGTCCATGATATTTTCTACAACTCAGTAGAAAATCTATTAAATCTAAGTTACGTATTGCTTGTTACCCTGTAACCTGTCTGTAGGAACGCAGTACTGGTGCGCTAGTAGGGGAGTCTTAGTAGAATATGGATGCTTCCCTTTCTCCTTTTACCCCCTGGATATTCTTTTTAATCGTTCTGATTAGGTGGTCTAAAAGCAGCAGTAGTTTTATGCAATGGGCTTTTATCTTTCCGAAAGTTTTTGGTTCAAGTGAAAATACGTTTGATGTCCACTTGCTCAAAGCTTAGTGGGCTTGCCATTCATTGCAGCGTTAATGAATGTTAACCAAAATGTTAAAACCTATCTTACTGCATAGTGCAGTAATTGATACTGATCCTTTGACTCATCTACCTGTTGGAGCTTTCCTTAATGAACCATGAGATCTTTGAGTAGGAGCTGTGCAGTACTGAGCAGAACAAAGCCTTGTCTTTGATTGGTACTCATAGAAGCGTGCACATCACATTTGCTTTCAGTACTTCAGCTGTCTTCTTTTCTCTGATCTATAATAACTTAACCCCAAACAAAGGACTATTTTAGTTTTGTTTATGTACATTAAGCCATTGTGGTTGAGAATGACAGGCTCCATTCCGCAGTATGCCTGAACTTGTTCAGTAATTCTACTTTCTTCTAAAAATACACCTTAATGAGAAAGTGTACGACTTCATATGCCTTCCCAGAGCAAGTGTGTGTGACACCCATGTTTGTTGGTGATTGAACAGTGCAGAGCCTATCACAGCTGCATGAAAAGATTTGCGATGAAATAATACAAATATACCATAGAATAAGATAAGTAAGAAGCAGGAGCTCTGCTTTGGATTGTAATCTGCAGGGTCCTAGTCCCACAGCCAGCCACTTGCAGGGGACAGAGTGACTCCTAGGTATAGGAAGATGCTCCTCAGGCCACCTAGACGTGGAGCAGAATGGAGCCCTATTTTGTGTGAAACACTCGTTAACCTGATGCCACCATACATTGTTTGCATTGTCTTGTGGATGCACATTTACTGTATTTACACTGCAGTGTCTTTTTGCTGTTGTTTTTAAAATGCTAGGCTGTGAATTTCCTTTACAGTGTTGATTTTACGTTACTGGCTCTTTTAATCCAAATTTACTGAGAGAGTATGGGGATTATGGAGCTCGATACAGACTTACAGATATTTTCAGTGTTGAATAGTATATTATACTTGGTAATTATTTTCTTTCATTTTTCAAAATTTTTATAGCCTTCAAGAAATTTCACCAAATTCTGAAACTTGCCCCCCCACTATGTTTTAAACAAGTTTGTAATCACTTGAAGGATGAAGTAGCAAATTAAATGTAGCATTGAAAGTAAAATTTCAGTTGTTTTCTATCCAATTGAGCTACTGTATAAATAAGCTTTTTTCTTTCTAAATATATCATTTCCAGAAAATAAGCAGATGTTACATCTATTGTATCACATCCATTTTTTTTTTCTTAATTAAAAAACTTGAAATAAGTTTCTAGATAATATGACAGCAAATAAAAGAGATGAAGACTTTTTGGATGTCGCAGAATAACAGCAATTAGAATTCCAGTTTTTGTGTACTTGGTATTTTCACACATATACACTTAATTAAACAAGGGAGACTAGCCTTGGCCTTTAAGTTACAGCAAAAGATATCTCTGTGCATGTTCTGAGAGGAAGTCAGCATGATGTGCTTTACCTGCCATCTAGGACGTGAGTGTTCAACTACATAGTGTGCAAAACAGAATGGGTTTTGTTAGAATAATTTCCTGTTGTAAAATTCTTTTTTAATATTTTTGAAATTATTTTTAGATATCGCTTTCTGTTGGTAGGTCACAGACCATATTTTTTTTCTCCTGACTGGCAACATTTCAAATGTAGGTTCAATGGAGAGGATTTTATACCTAAAATTCATGTAATTTTGAATGAAGTTTATGAAGAGCATAAGGATGGGACAAAATGTGAGAGACATACATAGAACAATTGCTTTTCAGATTTAATGAAGCACTTCTTATTTGAAATTTTCCACGAGCTTTTTTAGAATGATGGATTAAGCTTTCAGACCAAACCTACAAGTTAGTGGAAATTACTGTTGCACTGTTCTCTGTATACTGAACAAACTGAGGTACTGCAAACCTGAGACCAGAAATAAAAGGCAGAGCAGAGATATAGCTCAGAGATGCTGACTTCAGGTGAGGTATCAGTCAGGGGAGTATCGTTTATTGTCATGGTTTCTGTTTTTAAATTTGAACTTTTGTACACAGTTCCAGACTGGTGAGTCCTTAATCTATTGTATGAACGTGTTCTTTAGTTTGTGTGTGTATTTTTTTTTTTTTGTATGTATTAAACACATGTATTGTGTGAAAAGAAAATATGAAAATTTTTTAAAAATGGAAATTTTGGGGGGCAGAGGAACTTCTGTTTTTATCTATTATTGTATGTTCTGTATTGAGCATTGGAAAGAGTGCTTTAGTTACTCGTGCGGGCTAGGCCTTTCTCTCTCTGGAGCAGGTCTGATGCAGGCTGAAACAGCTGGAAAAATACCTTTTCAAATAGTCAAAGAATATCTGTGATTTAAAAATAAATAAAGGGCCCATTTTTATTCACCTGGTGCAATATGCAAACTGGGGACAAAGAAAGCTCTTGCTAGCGGAATATCCTGGTAGGATATAGATGCCTGCAGTGGAGTCACTAGGGTCACCAGGTTATACCATGCTTTCACTACCACCTTTTCTAATTTACTGTTGACCTCCAAAAGACAAATAACTTAAGAACTGCTTTGAGTTCCGACTCTTGTTTCTGATCAGGATGCTTTTCTGCTTCTTTTGCAAGTGGAAAAGGTATTCTTACATACCTACATATTCTACAACCTCTCTTCATTTTTTTCCCCCACTTACCTTGTTATCAGATGAACTTATCCTCATTGTTAAAAGATATAAGGGCTGGATATGGCATCATGTAAGGCTGTGGTTGTCGTGATCAAAGATTAGGGACTGGGGAGTGCATGATTTCCAAAAGTGATGACTTCACTGGGGTTCCAACGACCTGAAACGGTGTAGAAAAACATTATTTTTTAGAACACTTGTAATCAGCCAAATTTTTGGAAAGGAGTATGCTGATGTAGGCACCCAAAATCTAAGAATAAATGTGACCTCCCAAAGTATAATTTCTGTGGGCACATGTAAAAACATCTATTGCACTTTTAACTGAATATGATCAGTCTCTTTGTTTTTATGGCATGACTTCCCTTTATACTTTGTACATCTCGACAACCGAAGATGGTAGGAGAGTTGAGAAACCTGTATCTGTGAATCTAGAATTGGTAAATAACTGAGATAAACAGGTTCTAGTGTGCATCAGAGGTTGCTTTTATGAGTGATGAAGCAAAATGTTCATGTATTTTAAAGGTGGGGCTTGTGAAGTTCATGTGGGTTCAGTGCAATGTAATCTTGACACCTAAATCCACAAGAAGCATGTAGGCTATTAATACCAGCTAGTACGGATGATCAGGGTGGATTCAAAAGCCGTAACTGCTGTTCTTTGTACATGTTTTTCCTGAAAAAAAAAGAGAAAGGGCATCATTTGTTAGTCTGCAGGTCCTTGAAGTATTTGAAAAGGGATCATGTTTGTGCATTGAGGATAAAATGGAAGAAGAGTTTATTAGTCTTCTTTACAGAGAGAAGAGTGAAAAGAGGGTTGGGTTAGCAGGTAATGGATGTATTAGGGCAAAGGTGATTTAAAGATCATCTTAATGCATCTTAGGTAAGCGTGAGAAAAAAATTGATTCCAGTTACTATTGGAATTGAAAACTGGGGGAACAAGAGTCACATAGCACTAAGAGATACTGGTTGCATAGAATTTATCTTCCTAATGGAGCTGTTTTGAATGTTTTCCATTAATAAATATATTTTTAAAAATGTTCAACTGAGCAGTGTGTACTAGGACATATAATGGTGTTTCACTGTGAAACAAAATTTCAAAATAGTTTGCATTAAAGCACTTGGAACATAATAGATATAAAATGTGTTTCAGTTTGTATGTCTTTAAGACATCTCACTTGTTAGTGTCTAGATACATAATCTGCGTAGTACTCTTTGCAAATCTTCAAAGCATTTTGATAAAGCATCTGATGAATGGCATAGAAGAATTTCCAGCGCTGTGGTGCTCAACAGTTTATAAAAAACATAAAAGGGGGAGGGGTGTGCCACTGAAATTATTAAATGAATATTAGTGGTTTAGCAATTACTGTAAGTACCTCAATTTTTTTTTTCACATTTCCTTTCTTGTCAGACTTCACCTGCACAAAATCTCTTATCTTTCTGAAAAATATATACACACTCATGAGAGTATAAACACATCATTACACTTTCATGACAGATAAGCTTGCTCTGTTGGAGTGTAAACTCATTTTTCTTTAGGTGACCTTTAAATAGTATTGTGCTATTGGATGGGATTTAAATCAATAATTTTGTCAAAACAAAATGCAGTGTTGTTTTTTTCTTTATCATTTAACCAGTTCTTTAAACTATAAAGGAATAATGGATTTCCATGTCTTTTACTCTATGAAAAAATGCTCTAAAAATCACTTAACTAGTCTGAAAAAAATTGTCTGTCTCTGTTGTTGTTAGTACTTAGTTTTATTTTGAAAAATGTTGAAACAGCAGGATAACATACAGTGCAACTATAATTAGTGACTTAATGCCTTTTCTGCATTCACATTGTAAAACAACAGTGTCCCAGGTGTGAGAAGGTTAAAATGAGAAGTACCCAGTAGTTATGAAGCAGCAATAATGAGTTTCCTTCTTCTTACCATGGATTTGTGTGATATACAACTTGCAATTAAGCATGGCTTGGTGATTCAGTGATTAATGTATATACGACTCCTAAAGGAGCAGCACAGGCCTCCCGTCACATCCTTCATGATGTTTACAGCTGGGTACCTATTAACAGGAAGATGGAAAGGGCCATTTACAATTCAGTAACCTTTATGACAGTGAACTCTTTAATCAGCATTTTATTTCCTTTGTAACACTTTAGTCATCTACAAATGTCAGAATAAAATAGGGCTATGAAATATTTAGGATCGGCATGTGGAAATTGACTTCCTTGATTTAAGCTGCTGTGTCTTTTCATTTTGTTGTTTTGGGAGCTTTTACTTTTATTGAAAGACAATTTATAACTAAATGCTCCCAATAGTGACTGGTATTAGGGCCGGAGAAATTACAGAAATCCATGTTCTTGTTCTGTAAAATTTTGATGGTTGCTTTGCTGGGTAATAATTTATTCAAATAAAAACATTAGCAGTGGGGTTTGGTTTTCAGAATATTATTTCAGTGCATGTACAGCAGACTCGGTGAGTTTATGACAAAATATCCCAATGTGCTCGTAGAAGTAATTAAGTATAAAGCATATCCTAAAATAATTTGTCATTTATGTGTACCTGTGTACATAAAATGTGCATAGTGCTTTATTATTTTCTTAAAATGATTCTGGGGCTCTGACTTCCACAATAATTGTCTTGCACTTTGTATGATGACAATCATCACTCCTTAGCACTAGGAAGAAGTATTGTCCCCGCTTCAGTGAACTGCAGTAGAAATGCAAATCCTTCTAACCCAGTATTTCTGTTCATATGCGTGTGTGCAGTTTGTGTATGGGTTATAAATTGGGTTTTATCAAAATCTTGTCCTAATACTTAATTCCTGGTAACTAGACTATTTTAAGTCAAAGTATGATTTAAACGTTTTCCAACAGGTAATGTAACATTGCTAAAGTCAGCAAACTGGAAGGGGTTTCCTCTGTCTTGAAGGGCAGGGCTTTGTCCTGTTGGGGATATTTGAAACTTTTGATCTGGTCCTAAACTGCATTTAAAACACTGCAGTAACATTGCTTGGGGTTGCAGCATTAAGCCCAGCATGGTTTTAGTTCAGTTGCCTGCTGCTATGTTGTAAAATACTGACCCGGGTGACTGGAAGTGTGCTTTCAGGGTTATTTCTAATTTCATATCACAGTGGCAGATTGGTAACAATGAAGGTAACTTCTCATTTTGCAGGTGTTAATGAGGTTTAATGCATTTGGGAGGCGAAGATTTAGTCTGGTCTCTGAGTAGGAGCTATGGCCTGGTCAAACTAATCAAAGTTAACTGCTTTATCTCTGTATAGGTGGTGATTTAGTGCATTGTGGTTTATTTTCAAAAAATGAAAGGGAAAAACACTCTTAAAAATATTAAAGATTTGAAAGGCGTAACAGGACAATGTTTAGAATGGTTATAATCCAGACCTCTTCTCACTGAAACATGTATTGGTTGGAGGAAGTATTTGGGCAAAGAAGAAGGGCTTCCCAAAGCTTTAACTCTGTTTTCTCAGTGGTACGTATTGATTTATTGAAAGACACTGCCTTTATCCCCTAAATATGTATTCAAACTCCAGACAAGTAGGACAAACTACGAATGTTTGGGATTTTATGTGCTTTTTAGTTACAAGCTATGTTGCTGTTTCTCAGTTAACAACCTTCTGTTTGGCCTATTTACTTGAAGTTGCATAAATTTATAGATGTAATTCTGAAATACGGTGATGTTCAGACATGATCGATGTATCTTGATCATGACCATCCTTTCTTAACATCAGTATGTTTATGTAATGTAGAGAGTGAGCCAAATGAGTATTTCGTGGAGTTTGGAATTGTGAAGGCTAAAGAAAATGACTGATTCTGTCCCCAAAGTTGAGTATTAGAGACGGTATGTCTAAGAGATATATGAAATTATAAAAGGTGGAAATTGGAGAGAGTGCAGTAGTGAGGGTGAGGCAAAAAATCACTATATGATTTTCAGCTAATCTGATACAAAATGGAGACATACTGTTGATATGAAAAATGTACTTCATCACATTGAAGTTCACAATATGTACAACTTGGAGAAAAGTGCTTAGGAAGGAAGAAAAGACAAGTTGCTAAATTTATACATTAAAATCAGAGTGCTATGTCCCTCACTGAGCCATGAAGATGAGGGCTTGTCAGGCCAGCAAATAGCTGAGCAGTGATAGTTGCCACCTTTGGCAAGTAGTGGTGGACAGACTATTTAGTGTACATTATCCTTGGTTACCCTGTTAAATAGGAATATGCCTGAAGAAATGGCCAGTGATGATCAGGGAAAAGATATGGAATAGCTCATGTAATTCCAAGGAGGATTCCTCACTCAGTATGTGATAGTTGGTGTAAGGTCATCATTTTTGATGATGCATGTCCAACTTGTACTGCTGTAATGCTATATATACCTTGTAGTATAGCAGCTTTTTGCGGGTATGTAACGAAATGTATATTATTTCTTTAAATAAGGAGTGAGAAGCGAGCAAGAGATTTAACTTAAGAGACAAAAGTGTATACAGTTAGAGACAATGAACCTGAGAACTGGCACTGGATTAATTCGGTGCTGTGTCTATTGCTTGAATATACAACTGAAAGTTTAAACGATAAAAATGATGAAGTGGGTATAGACACAATGTACTCTGTTGGCATTATACTCTTAAAATAAATAGGTTTATTTTAATATTGTATCATCCTTTTAAAGAAAAATCCATGTTTTATTTGAAAAACAAAACCTGTGTCCTATTTGGTGATGGACTCGGGATACCTGCACGCATGTGTTTTTGTAATTGGTGGGTCAGTTGAAATAAAAAAGTAGACTTCGCTGCAGTATTAGTTCTGGTACTGACTTGTTTTACTTGTTGTCTCTTTTGCATGAAACACTCAAAGACATTGTAGATGTTAAAAGCATCGTAAGGGGTAGATACAGGAAAGAACCCGTGTTAATAAGGGAAAACAGAGAGGCATACCTTTTTTATTTTATTTTATGAGGCTTGATGTTGGTCTTCGTGAGAGCTAACAGAGGTAGTGTTTTCCCTACCTGACATCCCACTTCCAGGGTGCAGATGCACTGTTCAGTGATAATGGAGGAAGCAAACACATGTGCAGGTAAGTGCTCCGATACATAATTTGAGAAGGGAAACTCTGGGAGTTAATGCTGCCGGGTCTCAACCGCTGGGGGCCTTCTCTTGAGACTTCGGAAGCTTGGTGTTTTTACAGGTCTCTTGCAGTTTCACAGCAGTGAAACGTTGCCATCCTTTTTGCTAGGATTATTTAAATATTTATCCTTTCTTGCTACTTGACCTTTCCTGCTTGGTTCTGGTTCCTGTGGCCAGCTTGCTTTGTGTTTCATGAGCTCAGTAAACCGTGGCCTTCAATTCCCTTGTTCTAGTATTTTCACTTAAGACCAGGAGTGATGAGCAAAAGGTTTCAGGCTCAATCCTTGAGCAAAGGGCCGCTGTGACAGGGATTATTATTTATTTGTCATCTTGGATGTAATAAGCTGTAGGTACAGCATCGAGAGCCCTTGATTTATTGCGCTGTCGACTGCCACTAGCAGGACGTCTGCTGTACCATGCAGGATGAATACCACACTGTCAGCTCTGTCGATCTGTCTCTGCCATTGCGCTCTCTCTCATAACACATTCCCATTTCATGCCAGAATACATAAACAATCTTTCATTATTTTGATGCCTTTTTCATATTTGTTCTTTACAGAACATAAAGTTTGAATTTATGGGTTTCCTTTACATTATTTCAACACACTCCACCATTTTCCGGGTTTGTGGTTTAACTCTCAGAAATTGGCTGCCAGGTGATTTAGTTATTTTGGCTTTCTAGTTTTATAGTTATTTAATATCACAGTGCCAGATAGTGAGAAAATGTAGTGTATAGTAGGTATGGGATTTGCAGTCAGACTCTGTCATCAGCAAAACGTGGCCATGGGGACACAATGTGGAAATTAAAAGCTAGGCATGCAGAGCAGGAAATACTCCCTCCAACCCTCATTTTTAATTTATTTAAATACTTTTCCAAAACATTTTTCCTTAGATGCAGTCATGAATGTAATGGAGACCTGTTTAATTGGAAAAGAACATGTGAATAGCGAGCAAGCCATTTCCCTTGAATAATTGCAATTAAGGGAATTTCTAACTTGTTGGCAGAAACATTGCTTCAGTTCTTCTCCTGTACTTATTGTAGTTGGGGGAAGGGGAGGAAATACTGTCCAGAAAACTGTCTGCTTCATACTGTGTGTTCTTCATATTTTACAGTGGTGGTCTGCATCTGTTTCTATCCTCGCATTTTGTTTACCTAAGTTTTTTTTTTTTCCTTTAATACTCCAAAGCATATTACTCATCAAACTCTCAGGAACTGAAAGTCATTGCTCAAATGAGTGAACTTAAATGTCACTATAAATACAGCAAGTCAAATATGAATATATGTCAAAATAGTTAAAAATGTGTTATAAAAAAGGCTTATGAGTGGTATTAAAAAAATTATTGCAAACTGTGAAGAGCATGAACCAGAAAATGTAACGTGTTCCTTCCAATGTAACAGGCATACATAACTGGGGTCATGTGAACAGGCTTTTAGTCCAGGGACACAGAATTAGACTGTAATGTCTTTGGGGAGGGCATGGGAGGAGAAAGGAAGGTGTCATCTAATGTGCTCTGTACAGCATGCTACGGTATAGGGATCTGTTTCTGAGTGGGGCTTGAGATGCTACAAATGATTTACTGTGGTCAGTACATTTCAAGTTCATCATGTATACAAACAGTTGCAAGGTAGAAATGCATAATTATTTCATCATGTGTTTTCTAGTAGACAAATATTAACAACTGATAAAGACATGTTGACGGATGAGTTTGTGTGCAAAGCTTGCAGAGTTTTTGTGTTCCAGAGGAAGGTGAATAACAGCACTTGAATTTTCTTCTGTAAAATAAAGTAGGGCTGCTTTTTTTTTTTTTTCCCTTCGGTGAAAACATTCCGGTGTATTTTATAATTTTTTTTTTCTTCTCCCTAAAAGGAGAGAGAAAGCATGGCTGTACCACTGATACTGTATCTGGTAAAAAGAAACCTGTTTTAATTGGCTGTGAGAATAGGCATATTTCTCTAGGATGTTAACAAATGTGGATTTCACTGTATAAATGCAAGATAATAATTGTCAGTTCTTCCTCCTTAATACAGCCTTCATTAGGACAGCTGGGAATATGCTTAGCTCACGTTACATAGTGAAGATTTGTTCTAGCTGCAAAGAAACCGGAGTTAATTAATAGGAGAAATTTGTTTTGTGTCCCTGGTAAAAAAGGCTGTGCAGGTTGGTGTTGTCAGCAAGAGCTGCTTGTCACTTTGACCTGCTCTGTTAAGTGTTTGATGTGTTTTCTCAGAGTAATCTGTGAATAACATTACATCCAACCAGCAGAGAAACAGAGGGAGCGATAGCAGAATTAATATCTGAAAGCGTTGATAATTATATATCAGAATCTAATTTTTAGCACAGAAAATGTGTTAATGACAGAGAGGAAAACAAAAACCACTAGCTTCTCCCAGCAGGATCCAAAGTGTCATTTATTATTTCTCAGCTGGATATCTATCAAGTTTATGGGTTAATTTTTCTGTAGACTGTTATTTATGGGTTTTTGTTTGTTTTCAGCCATCATTACTAACAATACGGTTAATAGCAATCATTTGTTATCCGGCACCAGCGGTGATGCTTCAGATGCAAGCAGTGAACTGAGAATACTCATTTGGTAGCTGAATAAGGCTTTGACAGGGCCCATTTATAACAAGCTCATTCCATAATGTCCAGCCTATTAATAAAATTTTGTTGCTGTCTAATTAGAGGTGTCTGATGTGTATAGTAGCACAGCAAAGAAGACTTTCTTCTGCTGCTCTTCAGTCCTACTGTATCGTACCTAAAAATGTATTTAAGACCGGTGGTTCACGAAATAAAAGTGGCGTGTTGCTCTCAGGTTCTGTCTTTCGTAACAAGTGAAATACAAATGGTATGACAGGAAGGCCCTGGTCAGAAACAGAAGTGTGTTGGGAGAAGGTCATTATTTTCACAAGCTAGGATCACCCACAAGTCTCTCTTTTTTTTTTTTTTTTTTTTCCTCCTTTGTCTGTTTTCTTTTACTGGCTGAATGTTCAGGTTTTATCTAAAAATAACTAATAAAGTAAAATTATATATGTGATACAGTAATTACATCAATGTGAATATGTATGCAGACAGCACGTGATTCTTGGGTGTGTCAGCATGTCTTTGAGGAAAGAACAGGAGGAAAGAACAGTTTGATGCCTGAGGGAAGGGGTGGTTATGAGAGAAAAAGGCTTGGGCCTGACTGTTGTGTTTTTTTTTTTTTTTTTTTTCCTTCTACAGCTTTGAGACATGGCAAAGCAGCAGCATGCTCTGAACTTATCAGTAAGGGATACCTAGGGGTTTAACTAGAACTGAAAACGGCGTCCTCTAACCAAGCAACTTCCAGAATATTTGGAGCGTGTTGTACAGTTCATGTGAAGATCATATGTTTATATTAATAGGATCTTTCATTCAAAGTTTTCAAAATATTTCTGTAGCAGTGAATCAAACAGTGCATTCACAGAACTGTTGCAAGTGAGCAGTTTGTAAACCAAAGCACAGTTGGGTGAAAAGATTTCCTCAAGGCCACGGAAGTTGTTTGTGGGAAAGGATTGCAAAGGCTTCAGTTTCTCAGTGAGTTGTTTCATGCCAGCTTTATGTTTTTGTTCCTAAGATAGCCCATCGGGAACATTCTTGTTCTAGTTGGTTTTTACAGGTAGAGTCAAGTATATGATAATGATGAAAATGAGTTAATTTCCATTTTATAAAACGCTTTTGCTTGCTTACCAGCAGATTTAATGGTAACGTACACTCTCCCACTCTGCTTTTACTCTGCCGTACACAAATGTTTGAAGAACTTTGTCATTTGTAACTACTGCTAAGGTGATTTTTTTTTTTAAGTAGCAGCACCGTGTTTTAGCAAGTGTTTTGATACTAATTATGAAACAAATACTAACAGAAGTTATTGCGTGCTTAGAATATTGCACTTCTGAACTGAGAGAAGGAAACGGGCAAAACAGTGAAGGATGATTTAATATTGCTTCATTGCTAGGTAACAATTTGTTTCCTTAGTCATCTTTTATGTTTCTTCAGTTGAAATTTAAATCTCTGTAAACTACCTTTTGCATAAAGCCACATCTGTTTTTGGTGTGCTGTTTTCCCAGAATGTTGCTTTTAAGACAGTATGTTTTATGCAAGAAAATTAGGTGAGGTTTTAACTTCAAGTTGCCATGAAGCTGCTCTGTGGATTTCAGCTGGCAGAGAAATCTGTATGTGCTGGTGAGTTTTTTTTCCCCCTAAACTGCTCTTGACGTAGAGCTTATCAACCCTTAATTAGTGATACATTTTCTCCTTGTGATTTCTATTGATGTTTTGTAGAGCTGAAGATGAATTGAGCCTCAACCTGACCAGAGTACGAATTGTTTTAGAAAATGCAGCAAACATCTCTCTCTCCCCTTCTCTGTCTGTCTCTCTCTTTCTCTATTCCTCCCGATAGGAAAGGTGAAAAGCTGCACGATAGAAATCAGGTTCAGTATTAGTGGTTTTGCTTGCCTGTGCAATAGAAAACGACAAGCGTCAGGGCCTCAGTCAGCAGATCGGGGAGACGCAGATGGGAGGCGAAAAGCTCCCTCGTGGCAGCAGCGGGGCTTGGATGTGATTGTGAGAGCCAGGATGAAGTCAGCACTGACAAAGTGTGTGGATTGATGGATGGACAAAGCTGGGAACTGGATGTGAGAATGGATGAGGGCAGAGGGGGAATTTAACACAGACAAACAGAATGAAAGACAGAGAGGAATTGCCTGCTAAAGTATTCCAGCACTCAGAGCCCACAGCAATTTACTTACTGCTAACCGAACACAGGAGGATTCTTTGCATCTTTGCAGATTTTCTTAAAATATATGAAGAAACCAAGCAGCAGAAGGAGCTAACAAATTCCTGTTAGTGCTTTTTATTGCCATCTCTCTCTCCTTTTTTTTTTTTTTGAGACTCACTCACACTCAGTTAATTCAAACTGAGCACTTGATTATTTTCAATAAGTTCACACAGTATGCTAGAGCAGAATAAATTTTATTTCCACAGCCGTTATTTTAATGTTTCCACTAAATTTACTTTAATCAGTTATTGTTGCTTTTGCTATCGTAAATAAAAATATTTATTTCCCGTGCAAACTGTGCTCCTGCTAGGAGGCACACCTTTGGTACTGCATTCAGATGCATGGGGATAATAAACCCATTATGTACGTTTTCTTTTTAAAGAAGAAAAATCAGTTGCTTTCCCACTTATATAGATTCTCAGTGCCACAATATCGTTGTCTAATTTTCTAAGAGAAACAGACCTGTAGCTTTAGACTACTACCAAATTTTATTTACATGAGAGGATCACAGAGTGCTTTTTATTTATTTCACTAGTTATATAGAAACAGAAGGATTTGGATTACTGTGTTGGAACAAATCAATGGGTCTTAATTTTATCAACTGCTTTAGTTTTGGAAATGTAAACATTTCAGCAAAGAATGCAAACGAAAATGAAGGTTTAGATATGACATAGTGGGCAAAATACTATCTGCTGGCAACTCTGGCGGACTGTGTTGGCCCCAGTGGAACTCCCTCAGATTCAGAGAGACGCTTTGAAGAGTGTGGTTTGGCCCCAGCTACCACCTCCTCCTTCGCCTCAGCAGCTGATGAAGAAACTGAAGGCAGTGTGATAACAAGACGTTTCCATGTAGTGCCCTAATGTGCTTTCAGCTGGGGAGAAACGCAATTGATCAGAGCAAAGAGAAACTATTCTTCAATTGTTGGCTTCAGTAGTATGTTGGAAACAGCTATTTACATAGTAATATAATGTGTTTAATTGAATTTTAACAAAGGCAATTTCATTCTCTGCATGTCAATGTATAAATTGCTATTAAGATAATTATAGTATATTGTTTTTACTGATGAGTTTTCCAGAGCGTCCATGAAACACATAACCATCCTTAAACTGGAGAATTTGTCTTTATTAATAGAGTCTCCAAGCATCTCTAGGGAATTATTTTGGACTTGGAAAGAGGCATGGGAGTTATGTGGGGACAAACTAGCATTGTTCACGCTGCACGATATATTTGCTAATCTGTCGTTGAAGCCTGTGGTCACGTACAGTGGTTTCAGGATGTGGATACTGAGGGCACTGAACGCATTGCCAGTGTCTTTGGAAGGCCCGGGAATTGCTGATGTGAGCTGTTTCTACCATCTTCTGCTTTGCCCTGTGCTCTCTCTTTGAGGAAACTTTAAATCAGGTAGAGTAATTCTGGTCACACTGAGAGAAGAGGGAGTGGTTGTATATCCCTTAGGCAGTGTATACTTAAAAAATTCTCTCTGGAAAGTGAGGAAACAACTGGACATAATCTCAATCTCTTAACACTTTTTGTTTAGGAAAGGTATGATTATCAAAGATGACAAATAGGGGCGCTTTTCTTAGCACAACTAGGAAGTGGTTTCTTAGGGGATAAAAGATTTTAGCTTAGATTACATAATTTACATTGATTTAGTTTATTTTTAAGAGTGATTTGGCTAACATCAGGAGATGATTTGCTGCATCCACCGCTCTTTCCAGGAAGTGATGCTGTGGAAAGTTCCCCTGGCAAAGAGGATACAATCTTGTTCTGGTGTGGAATTCCTTGAAAGGAAAAAGAAAAATATGATCTGCAGTTTTTCCACTTGTGATCTTCCATTTCCCTTAAGCTTTTGAATAGGGAACTATAGTGAAAATTAAGATCCTATAATTCCATGTCATGTGTCCTGGGTGTTTAGAGGTGTGATTTATTTATTTACTATGAAGTAAGACAGTAGGGTTCTGACTGCTGGGGGCAAGTTCTTTTGGGAGCGTGTCAGATAAAATATTACTGTACATGCAGCTGTATGCAGCCCTGATATGAGCCCCTCATACCTTGTCGTGAGCAGGCCCCTCTGGTAGGATATGAGAAGAGAACATTAACTGCTCGTTTGGCAGATACCATTTCTGATAAGTATGTAAATAAAAAGTACTGCTGGTCATTTATGTAGGTAAATGTAACTCAAGGCTGGTCCTTCTCAGTGTATTTTTGATGGTCTACTTTGGTTGTCTTGTTCAGATGGATTTTGTCATGATGTCTCCTTAATATAGATTGAAGAGCCAGTAAGTTCTATGTTGAACATAGATGCATAAAACACATCTGTAGTTTGCAGCATTTTTTTGGTATCTGCCACATTTTGCTTTATTCTTCTATATGTCTATATTTCTGTAAATACGGGGATTGGTGTTTTTCTGTTCTACTAGCATAAAGTACTAATAGAGTATGGCCTCATGTTCACTGTACTTTTTCATAATCTTTTTTGTAGTCCTCCCATTTAGACATCAGTATTAACTGTTAGAGCTAAACTAATGGCACAAACTGATCTTTCTGATGTGCCTAGCTGAGGAGGAACCAAGAAAAATGTCCAGTCTTTCAAGTGTGTTGTTTACATTACAAAAAGCTGTTAAGTACATTTTAAAAAACTTTTCTTTAGTAAAATCATTATTCTTTTGGAATATTAGTGCAGTAATGTGCCATGGTTATTCATAGGCAATGTGAAAAGACTGTTTAATTTATTCTCTTCTGTACTGTCTCATAGAATCTTCTCTTTCCATGCCAGGCAATAAAGTACACAGGAGTTTTGGGCATCCTCAAAACAGGCTCCTCCATATGGAGAATGAAAGGTATTTGCCTTCTTGACAAATCACTAGCTACTTTGTGGGTAACATTAATTCATCACCATGTTAGTTCCTGATTTAAAATAGTTAAATACCACTCCGCTTTCGAAGGAGGAACTTACTGATGACCAAATCATTTGACTTTGTTAGTTAACATGCTGCAAATCTTCCCTTGTAGTTAATGGGTTACTTTCTGGCCTGGTCTTCTGGGTGTGCATTCATTCAGAATTGTTACATCCATAACTTCAAGGAGATTTTGCTTTGTTAATTAATCTGTTTGAAGTGGAATTTATGCCCGAGTTTTGATATTTAAATTAAAGTATAATACAGAAAAAAAAAAAAGCATGCTAGTACTAGACCTCTGTAGCAGTGATAATTTTCATATTATATATTGAAAAATTTTATCATCTTGTTCATTTAAAAAAATCAGTCACTGCAAATAAGAAATATAAGTAGAGACAAATGACTGTCTTTTTACTGAAATTTTTACATTTTTTTATGTATCCAATCTGGTAGCCTCTACTGCTTACCTTAATTTTTATAAACAGTATTGTCAGTAACATATTTCCTCCACGTAAGAAGAAAGCAAATCTGTTTATAATAAATCTTAGTGTGGTATGTGTGCTATCATTTCCTTCATTTGACCTTGGTGGAGCAGGCTGATGGGGCAGTGAAAAGTATGATATGAAAAATGAGTGAACAGAGCGAGGTGAGCAGTGAATCAGTCTTGTGTGTGATTAGCTGTGAAAATCTCACAAACATGACTCTGAGTCACTTTTCTTCTCTCTTTCTCTCCTGTTTCTCTCTCAAAGGTGTTTCTTTTCTGTGTATATTAGTCATTTAGAAGTTAACTAACAGAACAGAGGCGCTGTTTTAACACGAGTTGTGGTTTAATGGTTTTAGGTGATGAGAACAATGGTAAGTGCAGTGTATCTGAGGGTTCGCTATAGAAAATCACGGTCCATTTACATTCATATAGATCTATTGCTAAACAGCAGTAGTCATTGCATCATGTTTAGAGACATGAATGTGACACTGATTTCAACATGGTACTGCAAATCTGCAGTTGTAACTGCAGATTCAGTGGCTCGTCATTGAGATCTTCTTTTGCCATGTCAAGCACTGTAAAAACATAATTCCATTACAATAAAACAAATCTCATTTGAAGTATGCATATAGTCTGTGCAAGTCCTTGACTTATTACAGGCACATTTTATTTTCTTAGATTGTTCTATTTTGTGTCTTTTCCTAGGTGGTGCATTTAAAATCCAGCTGAGTGAGTGGTCATGATTAGTTTACCAAACTACAACAGAGATGATTTTAAATTTGGTGGTCATCTTGTCCATAAGGAAACTGTAAACCTTCAAAGATGGCTAAATCATTTCTCTATGTTCATGAATACTGTATAATCTCTGCTATCGCACTGAATATTCCAGCAGTTTCAAACTGATACTGTGACTAAACAGTAGTGTGAGATACTTTGGAATTATTTGTTGTGAACCACTTGATACGTTTTTGTGTGTTTTCGTATTTGTAGATGAATTCTCATCTTATTTTGATTTTGTGTGAAGCTTGGAAAATGGTTGCTTTTGTTTGGATTTTGGCCCTGGTCTTAGGGCACTTTGTACCTTGTGTCAAGATCAGAACAACTGCTTACCTGGTGCTACTGCAGTTCCTTTGTGTCTCAGGCCCACTAGTTCCAGCTGTGCCCTGATGAATCTCTCTCTGGAGCACGCACAAGTAGGCTGTGCTTATGGCTCTTCAAGGTGAGGGGTCCCCTGCAGCTTTCCTTGGTAAATCCTGGAGCAGATATGAGAGCCTTTCTGAGCTTGCTTACATGCATTTTCTTCTGACTGATTCTTCCAGCATGGATTTGGGATTCTTGGGCATCTTGGGATTCTCAGTTGCTTCTTTCTGGAGATGTGACAGCAGTACAAACAAAAAAGGCCTTTATTCACATGCCTTTGAAAACAGAATTGCTTGTGGGATTGTTTTTTTTTTTTCTAGGCAGCTTGTTGTCTACCTGAATTTTATTCTTGCATGGGATGAACAGATGAACTTCAGTTTAGACAAAATGCATCCTCTTAATCCATCTGTGCCCTGCTTTCTGGGTAGTTTGCAAACAGTATTGCATTTACCAGGTTGTATAAGTGTTTCTTCTTAACCTGACTGATAAAATCACACCACTAAAGGTGCTAATGTCATTCAGGTGTGTATTATCCCATCTGGGGAACTGGTTACACATTAAACCATCAAAAGAACCTGCAATGTAAGGTGTGTTTCCAGCTCCTTCAAGTGTGGGGCTAGGAAAAAGGTAAAGCCAAGAGCAGCTTTTTTTCCATGTATTTTGGGTAATTTTTGAAAGACGGTGATCCATGCCATAAACAAAGCTATTTTCATTCTTAGGTGTCATGCCATTTCAACAAAAGGGCTGGGGCAAGCCCTAACAGAGATGACCATTTTATGAAGGGCATTCTAAACTGTAACTGATAACTGGCTTGATGTTGTAACACTTAGTGGCAAACTATTGAACTCATTTAGTGAATAGGAATATTTTGGCTTCTAATGTCTTTATAACACAATTGTATGCTTTTAGAAAAGAAATCCTGCTATCTCATTAGTTTGATTGCTTTAAGTGGCATGCAGTTATACCCAGAAAACACCATGTCTCTCTAATCTCATAAAAATTGAGGAGTTGCTAATGGAACTGTTTACCTTTAAAGTATTTGAATGTATAGGATTGATCTGGAGGTCTGAGTGTTTTTTTTTTCTGATAGCTGTTCTGTGTAACATCTTCCTTGTTCAGGTGTTAATGCAATGTGCTTTCTCCTTTTGAAAAACAACTTTTTTAGATTGTGTTTATGCCTAGTGAGCATGAATACATTTTTTATATTGGCTTGAATTTCAGTCTGATGTATCACCTCATTAGCAGCTCCTGTTTTTAGAAAATATTGAAAGACCTGTCTTGGGGGACACAGGAATTCATTTTTCAGCCATTAACCTGCATTTGTAACAGTCTCAAGTAGGTCCGGAAGTGAAGGTATTTATAAATTATACTTTGATTGAAATATAACACTTTTTGCTCTTCTGGCACAATTCAAGTGTAATAGTGGATATCATTTGTTATTTTCTGGGAACTCAAGTAGTGGATGTGTATTTGAAGAAGGAAGGGTATTATCACTAAGGCCCCATACTGAACTAACCCCCTTTTCCTTCCCTTCTCATCTTTCCCTTTTTTTCCCCACCCTCCTCCCACCTAAAATCCCACCTGTCCCTCATGAAGGCTTTTTGGCATCTCTGCTAATGAGCTGATGCTGTCAAATTCATCTTTTTTTAAAGAGATTCTGAATCTGTTCTCCTGAGGTGAAATATCAGGGCTTTCAGACTGTATTCTTCTTGTAAAATATAACTCAGATCCTTTATGATGAAATAGGCACTTTAGAGGCACCTGGGCTTATCTTTCAGTTTTTCTGCTCAGCTCTGTTATGCACAAAGGTCTTTTTCTAGGTGACATATCATGTTGTATTCCAAAGTACACTTTCTTTTAATTTACAACTTAATTTTCAACCTAATTCAGAAGATTGATACTATAATGCTATTTGCAGAAGTATTGAAATGTCAGTAAGTTTTATTGTAGTAATAAAGAGAATTCCATATATCACGCACTCTATAGGGATCCTTGCTTTTTGCATAGATCTTCATAGCAACAACCAGTGCCTAAATGCTGGCAATCATTAATTTTTAAAGAAGACATGGTTATGATGAGTTGAGAAATTAAGACCATAGTGAAGAATGAACTTTAATTTTTGACACTTTTTGTTAGAGCCTAAGAGGAGATGGAGGTAGATTGGGGGGTTGCAGGGGGAGGAAGGGAGAAAAAAAAAATGGCCCAAATCCCAGGTTCCTAATACTTAAAATGCTGTCTGCTCGTAAAAGATTTCAGTCAGGGAGAGGCCATCTTCGAGCTTCTCTTAACAAATGGGTATCAGTGGTCCATGAAATAATCAATGTCGATAATCCATCCTAGGGTCTGCCAATATGTTAATGGCTCTGCCGCATCGTTATTGCTACAAGGCCATAAATCATTTCCGTACCAGAATGCTTAGCAGTCGAGGACTCAAACCCCTAGCCTGGAATAAAATGCTGTCTCTTAACAATTAATGTCTAAACATTTTGCAGCTTTGTGCCTTGATTGTTTTCAGATGCTAAAAAAGTAAGTAGGACAGATTGTAAATCAATAAAACAATAAGACAAAGTGTTTTAATAATAGAAAGACTCGAAGTAAATCATAGTTCTGTGTTTATTATTGCTTTGGAGGTTATAGATGAATAGTACCAACTGGTAAAGGTTTAGTTAACAAGGAAAAATAAGTCTGGTATTGACATTTTGGGCATATGTTACCTTACATTTTGCTTCAGAAGGTGAGGTAGATGGGGGTTAGCTTTATTATTTCTATTTTTAAAAAGGGAGAATCGGAGCTAAGAAATGCTTGTATCTTGGAATTGCCATCCGATAGCAAGAAGGTCTCTTCTGCTCTGCCCAGCCATACAGCAGCGGTCTGGCTCTGCGTCTGGAGAACACCAGCACGTGGCCACCAGTGCAAAAGGCTGTGCTGAGCTGCAGGCAGTCACAGGGGGCTCTTCCTTGGAAAATAGTCGCATCAAACTGATCTGACTTGGCTTAGTTTGTGTCAATGTAGTTCGCTATTAAAGGCAATGGAAGATGTGCTGGTCAGACACTAACGCTATGTTGTGTAGACACGGCTTATTTGTGCCGATTGCTGTCTCTTGTTCTGCAGCTGAGCGCTAGGCTGAGTTTTGGTGGGGTGGCCGCCAGTGAACAAACGAAGGTAAAAGTGTGAACGTTTCTGTGCAGAGGAAGGGTGTGTGTGCCCTTCTCTCTACTTCTGCTCCATCTCTGTGTTGAGACAAGGAATTATATATGACCTTTTTATTTCAAATGTTAATAGTTTTATTTGTTGGTTTTTAATTATGAAAGTGGAGCTTAATATACAGTTATGTAACTAAAAATGTATTAATTATCACAAGTAGTCCGAGTTTATGTAGTATAACATTAATGACCATCCATCAGGGGGTGAACCATTTCCAATGGCAGGTAAAACCAGTATTTATAAATGAACTCTCAATGAGTTCATCTTTTTTTTCTAATTTTGATTATTCAACATCTCATTTCATACAGTAACAAGTGAGTCTCATGTATGTCTATATACGGTTAATGCCTCATTTACATGTTAGGATAAGCATGACTAAGGAACTATGCATTTATTTCAACTATTGTAAGGAGCCTACCTTGTCAACTTAATGAAGTTCTCCTCATTGTTTCTTCATTAAGTTTCTTCTGATTGCGGATTGTTTGTACCTTTCTTTGGTAATTTTTTATTTTGATGCTCACTTGCCAGGGTTGATATTTTCTCTTAGGTAAAGGTTTTGAAGTTAGCATTTTAAATGGTAATATTGTTCCAACCAACCCTACATGTTGAATTTACATAATGCGCTGTTCAGATGAGGTCAGAGCTAGTTTCTTACCATAAAAACACAAAACAACCCCCCCCCCCAACTTTGTATAAGAGAATACAGGGAAGAAAGCTAATAGCAGTGGAAATGACAAGTGAGCTCATGGTTTATTTATTTATTTTTAGAGCACCGACTTGCCTAGTGTTAAGCAATTTGATATGGTCATAGTTTATTTTGGTGCTCAGGATGTAAGGGCAGGAAGGAGCCAGAAAAACAGTGGTTCAGTATAGACAAAAAGACAATTAAAACTGATATGACTCTTAACAGAAGTGGCAACAGCAGCCAGGATGGAAGTAATTTATTCAAAAAATTGTCCAAATGCATAAACTGCACTGATGTATGGTACGGTGGTGGGACAGTGGAAAATGTGATAGTTGTTTCCGTTGTGTGAATTACTCAGGCAGGATGCCTTTGTGAAGTATGGGGGTTTGTTTAATGTTCTGACAACAATTTAGATCCTGTTATGGTTATTGCAGTGTAATGCAGTAGTAAAAATTGAACATGACACACCAGCAATTTATTATTTGTGTGTTTTTTAACCTTGAGTATCGGATTGTTTGTCCAAGCATATCCTTTGATTTGCTATGAAATTTATTGTTGATAAAAACAATCAGATTTCCATTAGAAACAAAAAATTCATTTTTTTGCCATGAACCATAGATTTAGAAAAAATTCAAGCTCTGCTGCAGGACTTATGACAGGTAGGCTTATGACATTATATGGTAATTCAGCATGAAAGAATAATTGTGACACTCTGCTTGGTGCTGGAGTATAATCGTGCTGTGAGGTTCAATTCACTGAAAGGCCAAATTATCTTCAACTACATTAGTCTGACAACCTATAATGCTTTGCAGAGGCAATTTGTAGATGTTTCACAGAATGCCAGCAAACATGGCTTACCATTATGTTACCCATTAACAAATTTGTGTAGAGGAAAAAAAGTAACTTTTCCATTTTCTTAACTGTTTTTGAGCTCTAGCGTACAATAAATGTATACTGGGTAATAACAGTGTATGCTTTGCTATTTGGTGTTGATTTTTAAACCTACAAGGGACATTACAATATAGATTAATTTTTGAAGGGTACTTTTCAGAAATATAAATATTTTTTACATTTGAACAGCAATGTCCGAGCTTCTGTTGAAAGAGTAACAGGGAATCCAAGTGAAGGTTAAAAAACATGGTATATTTTTGCCGTAAAGAGTAAGCGGTAGTGGACTTCTTGGAACTATTGCTGTGTTACAGCTTAGAGAGACCGAGTGTGCGTCTGTGATTTTTCTCTCTTGATCAAGTGGGAGTCATGGCTGTTAGAAGAGGGCACGGCCTCCGCTGCCTTACCTGCACATGATCCATCTTTTCCATTCTGAACCTCTGAGCAACTGTAGAAAGGCGTCTTCTGTTTTTCTGAGAACGGAATTTTTGTTTCCTTTTGAGTCACAATATTTCCTAACTTCTCGCTGAAGCTGATTTCAATCTGAGCGTTGCTGTAGCTCAGAAGAGTAGAATCAATACTCATTTGGCAGTGCAACACATAGTTTAGTCAGGATGAAGATCCATTTAAGATGCAGTGTTTTGCGGTCCTCATCCGTACATGAATTTTACACCCGTGCAAAAGTGGATTGTCCCTTTCAAAGCAGAATTGTGGAAAAGGCCTATGCATCAAAATCAATATTAGATGGTACTTTAGAATGCTTGGAGTTTGGCACCCCTGTCTTACCGTAGAAAGATCCCTCACTCATGGGCTGCTCAGGTGATGCCAATGCACCTGGTGAGCCTGTGATCTGAGGTGGAACGCTGGGTCTTCTTTGGCTGCTTTTCTGGTGAGCCCAGTGGTTGCTCTGTGACTTAGAGACTGATGTCAATATGGTGCAGCCATTTTTGTCTGTTTCATTAAATGTAATTTAGTGAATTGACTTAGTAGAGCTATCTTAAAAATTAGGTGAAGAAGTTGGTATGAAACTGCATTTGCTTAAACACCTTATTCTGAGTTGCTTTCGTGGTATCTCCTGTTTGCCCTCTTAAGACTGGCTCCTGTGACGTCTTTGAGGCATTCCAAATATTTTACTAATTTTATGGGTGAAAGTAGCTTGGAGTTGGTTTTTTTTTTTTTTTTTTTTGGTGGCAAAATGAAAAAAAAAAAAAAGCTGTTACAGCAGAAGAGTACCTCACTGATGTTTAAGTTGAGAGGAGACAGCAGGGTTATATTGGTACTTTGTATCACTGAAGTTAACCTTATTGTAAAATACCATCTGCATGAGCTGCTCTGGAGAAATATTTATTAAAGTCCATACACTCATTTTTTTTTTTTTCCCCCCTCTTTGTCATCCTCAAAGTAAAATACAGCAATACATCTGCCTCTATCACCTGCAGATAATTCTGGAAACTAATTCAACAATTTTTGTAATTGCAGACTGAGTTTTAGAACTGCTCATAATTAAGCTCGTAGAAGAGTTTAGCTGTTGAATTCAATGCTGACAAAATTGCGTGCCTTATTGGTTACTAAATCTGCTGAATGCTTATGTTCTTAACATTTTCTGTGAAGGAATTAATCCTGGAAAGTTACGGAAAGAATTGTTGAGTCTGATTTTGATTTCAGAACAGTGTCAGACAACTGTGTGTCTTGGAGTTTCCGAGAAGGTGACACACTCTCTTTCTCCTGCTTGTAGTTAATAGCAGAGAGCATTCAGTACTGCAATACCCGAAGGGATAGGTTTGAGTGACTGCACAGGGAATGTGGATTGTTATCATTCCAGTCACAGGGCATTGTGTGAAATCACAGGCTCTCTGCTCTTCAATACTGCCACTTCAACATAGCAGCCACTGTTACTCCTACTCTGCTTTTATGGTACATGTAATAACGTTTTATTTGATAGTGGCGGTTCCCTTGGTGTGTGAGGTTTTGTGTGTGTGTGGTTTTTTTTTTTTTCTTTAAGTACTAAGCCCTAAATCTTCAGTTCAGGCATTGGAAGAAGTCAGGTGAATTTACAAAATACCAAATACATTCTATTAGAAAAAAAAACATCGGAGAAGTGGGGCTTGGTAGGAAGACCAGCCATATTATAAATATCTGGTCACTTTAAAAATAATTTTTAAATTAAATATGTGTTATAGTTAACTTCAGTCTTTGATATTACAACATTGTGACCACAATCTAACAGTTGGAAGACAGATAAAAACAATCTTGATTAAATGCTGGGGTGGGCAAAACAGTAAATGTTTTGAGTAAAAAAGCCTTTGAGTAAATTTTTTACTCCTTAAGAAGAAAATGTGTATGCCTCCCTTCACTGAAAACTCACTTGCCAGAACTGATACCAGTTATTTTTCCTTGCTTAGAGGTGTCCATGACTGGGGGCAATATGAAAGAAGTAGAATTTTTTACCTGGAGAAAAATACTTACCGGCCATGTTGTGCTAACTATGCCTTTTCAGTTCCAGTGTGCGGAGTGCTCGTTTGTTTGGTAGTGGTGTCAGTGTGTTGGGACAGTAGGTGTCTAAAGAGGGACTCTGCTAAGAGGGGAGGAATTGGCCCCAAACTAGAGCAAGTTGCTTTTATGCTTTTAATTTTTATAGGGAAATAATTGAAGGAAAGACTAGAACACCGGGTAGGAGGGACATTGGATAGTTTTATAATGGGAAAAGGCTTTTACAGGAGAAAAAAATCATATCAAGTAACATTATTTTGCAGACTATAGAGTCCCAGTTGTATAGTTAAGGACATGCTGCAGCATTAATGTTTACACATAACGCTTTCCAAGTAATTTAGGCTGAACTGCCACTGACTTACTTAACATTTATAGGTCAACCACCTGCAGAAAGGGCATGTAGGTAGATTATTGTTGACTTTATGGTTCTGGAAGCTAGCTAATCAGTGAGCATGCTGGGAAATAACTTGTTATGCCTGAATGGCTCTAACACCAGGCCCTACGGTTTCTTATGGGCACGAGGCAGCAGAGTCATTTCTCATGGCTAAGGCCCGTGCTGAGAGGGGAGGTGGCATGTGGTGGGGATAACGGGTTTCAAAAAGGGGAGGGCGAGCTATGAGATTTTAGGAGTACATTACAAGCGCAAAATCAAATAATTTAATCATTCTTCGCTAAACATATAGTGTTTGCAGGTGAAGTTGTTGATTCAATACGCAAATTTACGGACTGTTTATTAGGAGAACTGAGCATTCACGTTCTGGCTGTTGGGTGCTTTGCAGAGCTATTCATTAGACCCTTGTGTGATATCAGTTCTTGCTTGTACTGACATAATTTTTTTTTTCCTTGATCATGAAACATAGAATAACTGAGATTTTTTTTTTTTTAATTTTGTAGCGAAGTATTTGAAGACTAATCGTTTTCCTGCTTTACTCCTGTTTTTCTCCCCATTACTTGTCTCCACAGAGGTACACGTACTCCCTTGTGTGCTAATTGACAACTTTTACCTTTTAAAGTTCACAGTAAAAGTCACAGACTAGAATGCATAATGAAACAATTTGCTTAATTTGTTTTAGGTTGTAGTGCAGGCATCATTGCTAGTACTCACATAGCTATCTCAATCCTGGTGTTCCTCTTCTGATAGTTGAAAAAACCCAGATGCTTTGTTTATCTAAGAATAGAGCCCCCAGCTGAAGTCTAGAACCTCCAAATACATCAGTCCCAATTTAGTCCTGTATAATTTAGTCCTGAAACCTATGAGGGTTCCGTCTCACAAATGCTAAAATCTAGAAACCTTCAGTTAATGTTGGCCACTAATTATAGCTTTTTTTCCTCAACTGTTCTCTGCTTTTCAGACTTACATGTATGTTTGTGTTACTCATATATAAACACAGCACACATCGAAAAAGGTGAATTTGCACATTTTCAAAGGTATTGAGTTTCCATTACATTTGAAGCCATGATATATTAATTTCATCTTTTGCTCTCTTCAGCTATGTTCACACACAGTATTTTGGGCATTCATCTGTGCATGTGTGCTAATAAATGTAGTATATTCTTTTATAGCAAAAGGTGCATTTCAGCATAACAGTAGAGGGAAAAATATAAAAGAGGATTGCAGTGATCTATTTACATATCAAAGAGTGGTAAACTGTCGAAGATATACCTTTCGGAGTTAGTTTCTTTCATGTTTGTACTGTATTGACTTTGAAAAAAGATACTCAGATGGGTAGTGTAAAGCAATATAATTAAATGAGATTTTCTTTTTCCATAATGGTAACATCTTCTAGCTGGTAGTGTCACATTATCAAAACCATCTTCTTGTATTTTAATGAACAAATTAGTTTTCTAGAATTTTGGATTCTTATTTTCTCTCTAGAGATCCATGCATACAGTCCTTTGTGGTGATGAAATGTCAGCATGTCACTTTTCAAGTATCAAACTGCAAAAAGCAAAATAAATGGGTTGATCAAATGTAAAATGATTGACACGAAAGGTAGAGGGCATCTTGGCAGTCTTAGGATGGCTGACGGTGGGAGATGATGACTAGAAGTTTAACTGAACATGACCTTTATTAAATAAAATTGTGGTAAGACCGCAAAGTGGAACTCCTGGTGAGACCCCAAGTGTTTTAGAATAATGTAATCAGCAAGTGCAGTTCTGAAATTAATATTATTCTGCATACGAGTTTTTTTTTTTTATTTTATTTNTTTTTGTGCTAACTAGGAGGATGTGTATTTTATTCACACTTATTACATTAACTTTACTTGTTAAATATCCAGCATTTTTAATTTATCAGGTTATGCCAGCATGCTTTTTGTAGGGAAAAAATAAGTTCGGATTTCATTTGTTGATGAAATGGAAGAGAGAAATTAGCCAGCTTTTCTGGTTACCATTGATTCATTCTAAAGTTTGAGCAGCTCATTGGTCAGAACATACTCAATATAATTTCCTAGGTCATGTCAAGCAGAAGACAGTATTTCTGTCATTGCATGAGAGTCTATCAAAAGCTTTCTAACAAGTTCTAGTCTGAGGTCCTAAACTGGTGGCTTCTTCCAGTTGATTTGTTTGACCTGAGGGATTGAGTAGCAAATGAACTGTTAAAATTTTAGATTTGTTAAAATTCAATTTACTTTGAGATTGTGGTAAATCTAGACCTTATAACATTAAGGCAGTAATTTGAATTTCTTTACATTTTAAACATTGCTTTTTAAGAATGAAAAACAAAGCATGTAAATTAAGAAATCTTTTTTTTCTGGGCATACGTTGTGTGTATGTATTAGTTTTTAGTCTGATGTGATTGCAACATTGCAAGGTAACCTTATTGCAGCCAAATGCATTGGTGCTGATGCTGATGGCCTTTGTAAATCTTTGTAGATTTACGTTAGTAGGACACAGTAGGCCTGGGAATAGGAATGCTATCAAAGTAGGGGTATTTGTATAGAAATGGAAGTGTGGAGCCAGCCGTTCCTAAAACACACATTGTGTCATGTGGTGATTTTATTTAGCATACTGGGAGCCTGGTAAGGTGAGCAATAATGACCATACGTAGATTGCTCAAGTTGTTGGCTACTGCTTTTTTATTATGGCTGTTTACAAACAAAGACTGTATCCTTGTGGTTAAGCTGGTTAGCTGGGCTGCCCAAAGGCATGCTGCCTACCTTTTGTTGATGTTTCTAATTTTTGTTTTTTAGTTTCTGTCTTGGATAGTAATGAAAAGGTCTCTTGCTTACTCTTGGTTTTCCTTTTGGTCAGATATAAGGTTGATTTGTGACTTGGCTGAGAGGGGAAACGAAAACCAAACCTAAAATACTGACCTCTGTTCATGCTAATCTATATTTTTAACTGTTATTTCTGAGGGAGTGATTTATTTACAGTGACAGCTTGTTACTTATGGTAGCTGCTGCCAGCTTCTGAAGTAATCTGATAACGTCAAATTGTGAAGGGAAGCTATAGGCTTTGCCTTGAATGACTTGCTATAAATCATGTTCATAGCTGGTGTGTAAGGATGCTTGGGTTGATACTGATAGAAATACAAATCAAATACAACATACGGTAACCCAGTTCAGAGCCAGAGATTCTGGATTAAGCCTATTGGGTTCATATTTTTAAATGAAATGAATCAGACATCTCTGCTTGTATATCAAAACTTCAAAACCAGGGATGATGCACCAGCTTATAGGCCAAAAAAGAAGGAAGAGAATATACAGAAAAGAGCTAACACTGAATGACAGGCAGGATTTCTGGGGAAAGGAACCCATAAGAAGTAATGGACAAAGCTGCCTGGAGAGCTCATCAACAGTCAAACATTGTGACGGCCAAGAAGAAGTTCAAAGTCACCAATGCAACAGCGTATTACAGCTTCCATGGAGACGAGTGTCAGTGCAGAATAAAAATTGCGCCGATATTGTCATCTGGCTGGTGCAGCTTTCGTATCCACAGCTAATAATAAAATTAGTTATGTGATTTTCGGCTTTGTGAGGTGTAAATTTGTTTGATTTATGTGCTTCCTGAGTAGAGAAAAACAGCGAGAGTCTCAGAGAGCAAATGATCAGTAGCCATGAAGTAAAGGCAGCAATTGTGTTATATCGGGTAAACCCATCATGCCATTTTAATTGCAGTATTTGTGCTAACAGTGTGACATATTCTGTGATAGCCAAAGTGATGTGCCAAGTGCCATGCATCAAGTGAGGAATTCATATTTGAAGCCTCCTTTTTTTTCCCCTACCTCTTCTACACTTGAGCTGCTTTTGTACCTTAAACTTACAGTGTGGAAACAAGATGTTCTGTTCTATGGATACATTTAATTAATATTAGAAAAATAGAATGCTTCAGAGTTGTTCAGGAAAACCATTCTCCACAGACTGGACTGAAAAGTCCAGATTTCTGAAGCAGATCTGTTGAGGAGGAAGAGTTGCCTTCACAGTACCCAGGTTCGGCATTTATTAACACTGCCTATTGAGGGAAAAGGGGCTTGGTGCTAGCCCTTCCTAAGGTTTCATATTTGGCTCTGCCTAACCAAGAACTATGGAATTCCTTCTTGCTGCTTGAGGGGTATCTCCCATTCAGCTGGAATGACATGGTCTTTGTGTGAGAAGTTCTGCTTTTTTCTTTAAAGGCTACCAGCATCTCAGACCACAGTGGAGCTATCCTGTAACTTGTTCTCACCTTTTCCCTCATGCTCAGTTTCTGTCTGTCTGTCTCTAGCTCTCCCCTCCCCGCCCTGCCACATGCTTATTGCTGTGTCCAGGTCTGTAATAATGCGGTGGTTTTTCGAGTGTGATCCTCAAATGCATAATCAGAAACACGTCAGAATTTGCATCAGAAACGGTTGCAAATTACTGCAGAAGAATTTTGCACATATCCTTATTTTTTGTCATGGGAGTTAATGAACAAATCTTTTTGTTTGAAGATGAATAATAAAGCCATATTTTGTTAGAGGTAGTGGTAATTGGTAATTAATACCACAGTGTTTTATATCTCTGCTGATAACCAGGTAAAATAAAATTCCTTTCTGACTACCAGGTAAAACTTAAATGGTACTGGCACTGACAAACTGTGAAAGGAAGGAAGAAGTCCCCTGTGAGAAGATGAGTTTATTATACAGATAAGATTTCCATAATAAGGGATAGTGATTACGGGGAAAGGCTGAAACTCCATTAACTGAAACAAATTACTATGACAAAGCCAGAGGGAGTGCTTTGCCAAACTTACAACTCCTTTCATAATATTCAAATGTCTGTTGGTGTGTGGTAACCAGCATATGGACCTACTAGTCACTTTTCGGGCTCCTTTGTGCCCCATCCTTGACACAGGTACAGTTTTATGTATGAAGCGAGTCCATTTATCTGAGCGTATGCAGGATGCACCTTGCTAATGTAACCGTGACGCGTTTTCCCTACAGAAATAAGTTCCCCTGTAATCCCACTGTTTCATTATTAAGTGAATCTTAATTGTCAGGGAAATGTGACTATGAAATATATAAGCTCTAAGGAAACACGGTGAACTTTGAATTTATCTGCCCATCATGAGAGTATTCTGGCTAGGATTTAAATTTCTTTCTTTGCCTAAGAAGGAAAACTAAAATGCCAATTGCATTTTGGTGTGTATGGCTGCGTGTGCTCCTCTTTCCAGAAGTCAGTTGTCTATTCTGCATGCGTGAACACAGGCAAAACTGTGCTGGTTGATCTCTGGTTGCTGTGTGTATGTATATACGCAATACATTGAAAAGGTGCTTATGGCTCTCCGACTTGTATTATTTTTGCAAAATACAGTAAAAGAAGTCATTTAAATACAAATGTTGTCATCTTTGTACTAATTTTTGTGTAAAAAAATTAATACTGTAGTTAAGGATTTTGTATAAAAACTGTTAGAGTTTGCAGTTATAGCTCTGGTACGAACAGCAGGCAAGACTATAAGCTTTAATTTATGTTGTGCTTTGGACATTTTTCAGAAACTATTTACCCATTACCTCTTAGGTCAGTGGCCTAATAATGCAACAAAGCACTTTTTGAAATTGCAGATAATTTTCAGTGCTCAGATCTCTGTGTAGTATTGATGGGGAGGAAAGCTGATTAGGATCTTGGGAATTGTGCTTGATGGGAACAATCTGGAAGGAGTGAAAAATTATTAAACACACACAGCGGGAGTTGTAGGATTTACCATTGTCGTGCAGTGCTATTAATTCTCATTGCATCGTACAGCAGCTTGATTGCACACTGTGAATACTGTTTATTGGAGAACGGGTACAATTTTGCTGCAGTTGTTGTAATGTAATACTAAATGCTAATTAGGCTTCTAACAATAATTAGAACCTCTTGCTAGACTTAGAAATAGAAACACTCAATTGAATTTACAGAAACGACCTCTAAGCTATGCCAGGAACAGTATCTGTAGCAGTGGTATCAACTTTGTAGAGTTTTTTGTTGTTGTTTGTTCTGGTTTATACATTTCATTTACAGAATTGCAAACATGTATTTTTATGGTGAGCATAACGAGTTCATTATGTTCTCAATAAGGGTATTTTCTTAATGAAAGGGGAGAAAACCCAAGTAAATATTAGCAGGACAACTGCAGATAATTTTGACATGAAAAACTGTCAAGACATAGTTAATTAATGGCTGATATTACTAAGTACAATGCGTTATTTTAACTATTTCTTAGTATAAAAAGAAAATAACACAACCCAAATCCATCAAAGCTACCTCTTCCCACACCCCCCAGAAATGTTACATGCCAAGTGAACTGTTTTTGCTGAATTAGACTTTAAAGCCCTGTTTTCAAACATCAAAATAATGATGAGCTGTACTTCTGAATAATTTAGTACTTTGCAATATAAACTTTCTTTACATTTTGGAGGCAAATGTAATTTTTATTTTATTTTCAGTGGGTGTTTTGTTGGAATCAATACTATGTTAAGATGTCAAGAAACGCAATTTGCAAAGCAAATGCATGCTGTACCTGGTTGGTGTTGCTTGCTGATAGTTTTGTTGTTACTAGATACCCGTGTATTCACAAGGCTAAATATATAGGAACTAAGGGCCTTTAACCCCTATCACTGCCTCATATACATGTATATAAAAGTCTTTTTTTCCAACCAACCAAAAGTTTTATGGTGCATATGTTGAGAAGACGCTGAGATTGGGTTCCTGTTTTGAAAGCCTCCTTTATATTAATGAAAAACAGAACCTGGGATCCTTGTTCAAAACTTGCTTTTAGAGTCTTAATATGCTGAGCTTTGGTGTAAAAGCCACTTTTTTTTTTTTTTTTTTCTTCCTTCTCAGACTAGGGAAGTTGGGAGCCTTTGAAAAAGCAATGGCAATGGTTTTCTCATGGAAATGCTGGAAGAGTTGTACGCATAGTGCTACTAACCCAGTCATCCTGCAGGCAGTTCACTGGCCAGTATAGAGGCTGTACTTCTGTTGATCATTTTTACCATATTTGTGGCAGTTTTTATTTTTCCTTCTGTTTCTTGGTTAATATGTCATCATAACTTAACCAAAAATGGTGACAGTTCTTTCTGTTTTCATCATCTTACTGGTCTTCCCTAGACTTCTTTGCAAATTTATCCAGTGCCACTGATAATCATAAGAAACTTTCCCATGGAGCACCCTTATGGCACACCTTGTCAAACAGTTAGAGAGGTTTAACTAATAAAGTAAAGCTTCCCAAATCATTTTAAGAATGGAAAGAACACTGGAAAGCAAACACGTTCCTTAATATTTTCAGTGACATGCCTTCAACATCTGCACAGTCCTTCTGAATTTATGGGTACGCTTTCACAGTGTAGTTTGCCCTCACTCCCAAGCTGTGTAATAGCATTGCTTAGCGCAAGTTAGTTGTGTTTTTTTTTTTTTTTTTTAATAAAAAATCCAGTCCTAATGTTATTGATCATATGTTGCACTAAATAAATAATGAGTGGTTTGTACTTCATTAGAAATGATTATAATGAATGCTTTGAATTATGGTTATTTACCTATATGATTTTGGCCCCAGTTCAAGGTCATAAATTCTATTCTGCAACCTGTGAGAATGTCTGCTTACAGAAATTTGAACCATAATAAAGGGAATTTTCTTAAATGTGCCTTCTTTATGACATCTTGCTATCTTTTGAGTGGCTTGTGTTTTTGTTTAAGGCTTCAGCAGTCATCTGGAAAAGATTTAACTTGAGCAAGACAGATTATTGTGTTTAGTTTTCTATTAGCAATTTTCCTTACACAAGTCCATGTCACCTGCAAAAAGAAGGTTTGCTGAGACGTGACACCCTGCTGATTAGTAAGTTTTACTCTTCTGCTCAAACACTGACCATTAGCTTCCCATTACATTATAGGTGTGTTCATGCTCTAGAGGCAATTGGGGTCAATCCGGCGTGGCTGACATGTTATATGTTTTTCTTGTAGCATGTCACATGTAACCCACTGCAAGGACTGTGACAAACTGCCGCTGTATGACCTGGTAGTCTTGGGTCAGAGTGAGAGAAATTGGTGTTGTACTAAGATGTATGTTAATACATATATTATTTATATCGGCATTAGTGAATGCTATTGTTGTCTCAGCACAAATCAAGGTCCAGGCCATGGCCTTGGGGCTTCCAGGGGCTCACTTTATCATGTGTTGTGATTTTTTTTTTTTTTCTCCTGCTTATGAATAATTAAAAACTTAAATTACTTGCCATGTTCGAAATTCATATGCTGGGGAAAATAGCTACATGAAAATTAATTTTCTGTTCTGTGAGACTGACGGGAAATCAATTAATCTTGATGTATTATTTTATGCAGAACAGGGTGCGGGAACCAGCAGAGAGAATGGCTACAGCTGTTCTTGTTGGTCGGGCCATATATTATTGTTGGCGGGTTTGACAGCTTCTGAAGGAAATGGCTGAAGGGTATCAGGCAGGTGAATCAACTGTAAAAATTTATTGGAGGATACAAACTGTTTCCAGGGGACTGATATAAAACTCACACTTGAGAACTGAAGTATTGAATGTTTTTGTGACTGAAGCAGCTTGTTGTCAATATTTATAGCTTTTCTCTTTGTTACATGTCCTATTTGTTTGATTAACTAGTCAGATGTTAGTGTCTGTTTGTAATTTATTTGTTGTGCCTTCTGTAGCATTTTTGATACATAAAGATTTACCACTAGGTAAATAAAGCAGCTCGTGCAAAGCAATATGCTAAATAAAATGACAGAGCTGTTTACAGCACGTTACAAGTTTTATAACTCACTGGGTAGATCAGTAACTTTTGTTTACCAGTGTCACTGTTCGGTTGAAACATGTCGCAATGTATTAAGTGCTGTGGGGTAAACAGGTCTCCTTTTAAATAACTGGAGATTATAATCAATATATACCTTAACGGTAAATCATTTAAGAGAGTCTATAAAGCCCTTTATGTAAACCCATACATAATGCAAACATTTCTAAAATAAAATGGAGTACATTCGTGCTCTTTAGAATGAGCTTTCTATTCACCTTCCTTCCCAATGTATTTGTGCCAGTGCTCTTTATAAATAATAAAAAAAGAGGAACATTAAAGCAGACGCTTGCAAGCTGCGTGTTAAATGTTGGTCCCCGTCTGGATGTGCAGGCTCCAGGGTCCTGTAGCAAAGCCGAGTCTCAGTGTAGCCTCTGTGTTGTGGTTCGTACCTGTTAGAGATTAAGGCTGGCTTTCCCTGGCATCACCGGGTGGTTTGGGAGCAGCCTGCCCTGAATCCCCTTCCAAGTGGAGCGGGGCAGAGCTATTACTTGGTCGCAGAGTAGGGCTGCAGCGCTCTGAGCAGCATCTCTGCAGCTTCTAGCTATGGGAAAGAGACATTCATACTAGTAAAACAGCATGTAATGGAATACCTAGACTTACAGTACAATATTCATAAAGAGTGTATCTCCTGCAGGTATTTTACTGCATCTCCTTCCAAAACAGAGAGGCTATAGTGAGAAATGGGAAGCTATCAGTTATGTGGAGCTGATGTGTTGAGGGAAGGGGATAGAGTTGGGGCTTTTCACAGGGATAATGTTAATACTGCTTTGCTCAATGCTGAGATTATTATTATTATTTTATTTTGATCTTCCAAATAAATCATGTATCTCGTCTCCTCTATTACTACTTTCTTTCCTTTTTCCTGCGGGTTATGCCTATTTAAGAGTTCTGCAGTTGTCTACCATACGATGCTGAACCAGCACGGAAATCTGCTCCCTGGAGTTCCTGCAAGCCGGAGTCCCGGGGGGCTCTGGCCCACATGTTTCCATTGAGGTGTCCAACTGCACAGTGGAGCTCTTCACTTCAGAAGTGTAGAGCAAAATTCAAGCCTTGCCATTAAGAATATGCTATGGTTATGAATGTGGTAGAAAATTTCAAAACTCTGAATAGATTTTTCGAGATACAATGGTTCATGATTATAGAATTATCATCAGTAAAAAGTATACAGGCCACTAAGGAGTTTTGCAAGTTAAAAATAAATCATAAATCCAGTGTGAATAATGTAGTTGGGGAAAAAAAAAAGCAGGAAATGAAAGTTTAAAAAAAAAAAAAGGGGGGGGGGGGTGGAATTCTGGCACTGTTCTGGAAATATGCTGAATTCCTAAGACCTAATTAGAAGTGTTGTTTCCCTATATTAAAATAGTGGGTGAATTAGAAAAGATTATTGGGAGAAGGAAAAGAAACTTTTAAAAAACTTTTTAAAGTTTATAAATAGTCTAAAGATTAATATTATATTAGTTTGGAATAAACTTAACAGTTTAACTAAGGTGAACTTTACATGTCCTTCCTGGATTAAAAAGCTATAAAGAAAACTGAAGTTTAAAGTAATTGTTAATGAAAGCTGGCCAGCATGACCTCCTGAAAATATGAGCATTTGTTGGTCCAACTTTCACAGATGTTAAACATTTGGTGATGTTACTTGGGGCTGCTTGAACCACATTAAAGTCCAGCCACTAGAGTGTTGAAACAGTTGGGCGCTATAATAAAATATACATAAAAAGAAATTGTGAGACATTAGGTGTTGTTTGGTGATGACATTTAGGAAATTACAATTTTTCCGTACATCGTATTCACATCTACATAAGTTGTTTAGATATTTAAAGTAAAAGTGCTATATGTATTGTTTGTAATTGCCGCTACAGTTCTGGCAGGTGCACGTAATTTAACAATATGTCAAATATGACAAATTATTGTTGAGTTACAATATAGCCTTAATAAGAGCACATCTGTTCCCACTATACAGTATAGAAAATGCCTGATTTAAAGAGTTTACTTACTGGTATTGTATTGTTGTTTAAATATTTAACAGGATCTTAGACACGAATCATAAAAAATACACAGTAGTGTATAAAAATGAAGAATCTTACTTGCGGTAATGTTTTTGCTGTTGTTCAATCTATTCAGACCATCAGGAAAGCTTCTGCACTCTTTAAATAGTCTCATCTGCACATGTACGTACCGTGCATATATATTCATGCAGAGAAAGAGCTAGATACAAAAAACAGCTTATTTATCATAGAAACACAGATACACAGGGTAAAATATGGGAACTGTAACAGTGTAAAGGAGTGCTTGGGCTAAAATGTGGAGATTACTATAACCATTTCAAATGTTTAAACAAATAAAAATAGGTGAGGCAAACACTTTCATTGGGACTGGTTAGAATGACAGGAAAGCGTCCTGATGCCTGAATAACTTGGCTTTTTTATTCTGCTCAACACACTCTGCTGCAGTATCACATCTACAAGTGAGCACAGAAGTATTGGCTCTGGTGGTGTTGATCGAGAATCTAAGAACCATTTAATCTTATTATTTCACATATATATTTTTTCTTTCTACATTTACCTGTTGGTCTGGCAAACTGGGAGTTGTTTGCTGCTGCTTCTTGATCCAAAATGGTTGCTACTTGCTTTATTTGTTTTCTCCGGCCATAGCCATACTGCACAGTGTTAATCACTGCAAAGAAGCCAGAGTTTGCTCAGGCACAAAAGTGCCTTGAAATAATAGTGGAAGGCTTTCCGTTGGTTTGTGTTCCTTCAGCAGAATGGGACCGTATGGACATTGTTCATCGAAGGGGCGGGATAAACTTTACATTTTCTGCATACTTTTTAAAGGGGATGTCTCAAACCAATAGTTGTGATAAACTGATAAATAGATGGTTTTGGCTGGTGTCTATCTGCTACCACTTCTGTTATAACAGTTTGCTTCTAAATGGACTAAGGAAAATTTTGTCCCTAATTCTATTTTGTTATTAGTTTATTACCGTAGTTATATTTTACTTTTCTTTGGAGCAGTGCACCAATTTAAGTAGCAGCTGTGAAGGTGGGATACCTTGTCTAAGCACAAATAATTTGGGGAAGTTTTCACATGTAATATTTGCATTTATTTATGCCTGAGTATAAATCCATACTGAACTGAAAAGAAAATGTTTCAGGTCTTTGCAAGTATGAACTATTAGTTCCTAACAAGCATCACCCTATGGCTGAGGCCAAGTCCATTTAGGTTATCATTCTGTCTCTGACAGCTGCAATAAGTTGTTGTTTAGGAAGAACATGCAGATTTGGCCACTTGCTGTTGTCCAGCTTCCTTGTATTAAGGATGTTAAGGCATCCATCCCTCTGCATATATTGATCCATTGTCCATGAATTTGTAGCATTCCTGTTTGTGTCTGCTGGTTATCATCTGCCTTCACGGCCTCCCGTGGCACAGAACTCCTCAAGCTCACTAGTCAATTTGTAAAGAAGTACTTTATTCACTTTAAACTGACCTCCTACCAGTTTCACTGAATATCCCAAAGTTTCAGTGGTGTGGGATTTGGGGAATAAGTGGTCTGCCTGTTAAGCTTGAAGCTTATCTGGATAGGCCAAAACAGTGTTTGGCTGATACATGGGGAACTGGGGCTATTTGCATAGTGCTTAAAAAAGTCTGCATTTTTCTCCTGTGTGTTTGCTTTCTCACACACTCACTCTCGTGCACTGTCTCCCATTTCACATATAGCTATATAGAAATAATAATGCTCTTCTCAAAGCAGTTCATGTTTAGTAGCCATTAAAACTTCCCACGGGGAGGACAGACCCAGAAATGAGATGTAACCCATGCTAAGGAAAACCTTGAGAATACTTTGATAAAATGCAGTTGTTTTAAAACACCAGGCTGAGTTTATTGAGGTGTATAGGCTGTAGAGAATAATGAGGTTTCTAGTTGTTTTCTCTAGCATTTTGAGATGAGAGGTCGGTGCTCTGTGTTACTGCTGTGAGCCTTGTAGTGCCTTGTCCTTGCCTGGCTCATCCCGTTGCACGGCGAATGTGCACCCTGATGTTGCTTCAGAGGAGGTCCCAGGAGGTCCTCGCACTTGTGAGGGACTGTTGTGAGGGGTGAATATCTCCATTGGTGTTACTGGTTTCAGCTTTGGAGTTCAAGTGAAACCTGCTGCACATGGCAAGCAAGCTTTCTGTTATCGGCTCAAACTAGCTGCACTTCATTGAACCGAAGTACCTAAAAGAAATATACATTCGTGCTAGGAGGTGGAATTTAGGCTTATAAGGAAACTGCTTCATTTCCAGTTCAACACAACTAAAAAATGGTTGGGATACATTTTTTCCGTGAAATTTATAGAAAAGATTTTTTTCTTGTTAAAAGGTAAAAAATAATTTTGGTATTGTTTAGTGAGTTGTTAAACTATGTCAACAGTAAAATCACTGGGGGCATTAATAGCTGCCAAAGTGAAGTGGTTTTCTACTTACATAATTGTCAATTGTTGAAGGGCCTAGATGACAGGGAAGATATATTCCCAATAATTATTCTAAGTATTTCAGAAATCACTAAGGAAAAGATGGTTGTGCTTGCTTGTGCTACTGATAAGTTTATAGCTTTGCCTCATTTCTTGGGAAGCAATAGTGTTTTAAAAATTAACTTTTTTTTTTTTTTTAATGTGGTTGTTAATTGTTTGAAGAACATTATCTTATTTTTTTGCATGATGCTCTTAAGATTCTCATTGAACATAAAACAGTACTTGCTTCTCTCAGGGGCATGATATCTCATAACTGTATGCCCTTCATGCTTTATTATGCAATTTAGTTTTTCATGTCTTTCATTTATTAGCAGTAAAATGACTTCAGAAAAAAATAATTCGATTAAGAGGCTAAAATCACTATTAAAATTAAAATTATAGTTAATTAAAGCGAGTTTCCTGTTTTTGTGAAATAGGTGTAGTTATGGTATTACTTGAGTAAATTTTGAACACTTAAAGGAAAGTCCTCTGTTTGCCAAAGCATTACAACCTTTAGCATTGTTAGCAAAGATATATTTGTTGTATGGTGCCTTGTTTTGGAATCACCTCTTCAAATAGGTAGTGACCATAGAAAAATTTTCCCTGTGGGAAATCAACTAATAAATTCTGTAATGTTTACCAGAATTTTTCACCACGTAATATATCCATTTCCTTATTGTTTCAGATGTAACGATTTTTAAGATTTGATATATAAAATTAGAGCAAAGCTAGAGTGGTTTGATTAAATATCTGCTTTGCATATCAGCTTATAGCTTTATCAGATAAGCTTCGATCTTATGCTTATAGGCTGAAAGCTGACATTTCTGATTGAGAAAATCGGAGTATTTTGTAATATTCCTAAACATTTAAAGTGGGAATTTTATTGGCAAAAGCATATCAAAATTTGCTGAAAAACTTCTTTGTCAAATAAATGAGTAATAGGAACAGGCTCAAACACTAGTCAAGTAAAATTAGCTAAAATCAAGTTATAGATGACTGGTGATTTTTTTTTCTTTAACTGCAAGTTAAAACAAGTATCAGTGGATTCTGCTGTTAGTCATTGATTTAAAAGCTGAAACATCATTTTTATATAACATTTTTTGGTTTTGTCATACTTTGTTTTTCAAGCAAAAAACTCTCTAATCCCAGTGTTTAAAGGATGTGGTAATATCTAAGATGGGTAGTAGTTTCTATTTTTCAAAAGCCAAGAAAACATGAAACACAGATCTTTAAATACCTTAATTACATTTTCATGTGAATTGAAACTCTTATTTTTCAGGTCTGAATGAGACTAATATCCTAAAATATTAGAAAATAAATCTTGTGTTCTTTAAGACATTGCACATGTAGTTTTAGTAGCATTACCTAGATATATGGTGTGTGTTTGACAGTTTATTTTTGTAAGGATTGTCCTAGTAGTGATAAAACCTATGTGTTATTTACATGGAAAAATAATATAGTAAAGCAGTTTAATGGTATGCTCATTCTTAGTTCCATGACACTTGACTGCATCACCTGCATGAAGATTGAAATATTTAAAAGAACAGCAGATATGGATAATGGACTACAGAAAACCTCAATTTGGGAATGTGCTTTATATTGAGAAGACACGAGACATGCTTTAAGTTATAGTAGCCAAAATGATGTAGTATTGGAACATCAGTACATTTGGTTGAAAGGCCACATTCATTATGACACCCATGGGTATCAATCCAAGGCATTAAACAAGTTCCTATGACTTAAATTCATGCTTTGAAAAGGAATATTTTTTTCCTATTTGACTGTAAAAGTTAGGGATGAGGATGAGTTCTTGATATGTTTCATTTCCCAGTGCTTAATGGAGGCTGCGTTACAGCAGATTGCAAGTCTAAATGCTCTTTTATCTAAAATATTGAATGTGTTCTCTTCTCTTTCAGCCTAACTGCATGGAACAGCTTTTTTATTTTTTTTATTTTTTTATTTTTCTTTTTTTATTTTTCTTTATGGGCTTTGTTGTTTTTGCTTGTCACAGTTAGTGTTATTAGTTCACAGGTAAATACTGGCTTCTCTTTATTAAGAGAGACAGATGACTTATTACATGTCATAGGCCATCCGCAACCTTTTTAAAGTCATATTTTTAATGCAAACTTTCTCTTTTGATATTTTTTCTTTTCTTTTTCCTGTGTGTGTCCATTGAGATAGACTTCCTATATAGTAAAGTCTTATAGATTAGATCATTCATCAGCTCTGATTTGATTCTGACAACTCAGCTCTCTTTTAATTTTCTTTTCCTCCAGAACTACTTTGACCAACTTGAATGCAAGGCCACCTATGCTGTATGGCAATATAAGTTACCCACAAAGATGCAATATTAAAGTCATTGGTCCTTGTGTTGCAACCGGTTCTGGAAGTGTAGGGTGAGCTATTTCTGGAAGGTTCTCAGTAAAGATTGAATGCCACAGTCCTCGGTGATATCTCAGTACTGTCATTAGCCTCCTCCCATTCCAAAGCATGCAGACTAGCACTGTCCATACTGGGTTTGCGTGCAACCGAAGAAAATGAGATACCTTCTGCATCAGGGTACTCGTGCAGGTCATAGCATTAGTCATTGAGTGGATAACAATCCATTATACCAACTGGTTATACAGGCCGGTAGATTACATGATCAATAATGCACATTCTGCTTATCTATAATACTTTTTAACAGCTTCTAATAATTTATTAATGCTTTATGTACTGTATCTAATACTTTATCTTTGTGCAAAACTAAAAGGAGTGACATTGATGATTTCGAGCGGCATCTTGCCCTGTATTCTGATTTCATTCATGGATTTCAGGAATTCCCAGAACTGAGTGTGACTTTTACACGAATTGAAACATGACTCTTAAAGCTTCCAGGGGTATTTTGTTTTCTGACTCTTTGTACAATGAACATTCTTAAAATATGTCACTAATCATCTAAACCATTGCTGATGCTTTAACTGTTTACATATTTGTAATCTCTGCTTTGGTGCCTGTTCTCCCCAGATAAAAGAATGCAAAACCTTGCCAAGTGTACTGATTTCATATGCGGGCAGATCTGCCAGTCAGACAGGACTGCTGAAGTCGGTTCAGGAAACAGTATGACCAAGGAATTCTGCAGAGGGGCCCATGTGTTGGGTGTTAAGACTTGCTATGGCAACCTGCTGCTCTGTATTAAGATTTTCATAACCATAATTGCTGATAGACTCAGAGGTGAAATATTAACACGACAATGATTAGAAGTTGCAGTGTATGGTTTATCTAGTTGATCAGGTTGAAAAACAGTGATTTAGGAGAGCCTGAAAAACTTGTCTATTTTTTATTTTCTGCAGTTGTATCAGTTGGCCTGATAAAAGGTACTGTTATGCTTAGCATTTAATTGTATATCGTTTCCTTTAATAGACCAGTGTCCTCTGGTGGCAAATTTGTCTGTTTAAAGTGTAAGGAAGAAGCTGTACGAATGAATACAGGGGCCCAGAACGCATGTATAAAGTCTGTACTATCCTCTACCCACTTTTCAAAGTTCTGGGAAGGCAAGGAGCAACGCGAGTTAAACACTTACCAGGTTAATGGCACTTCTCGGCTGGCACTTTTCCTCCTAGATACTGCTACTTCTCCTCGTGGGTAGTGGCCCTGAGTGCCAGTGCTGTGCCAGGTGTGAGGCTGCACCCCTTCGCAGCTTCTTGGGGTTGCATCAGGAGTAGTCGCAGCGATTTTTCTGTGAGCAAAAAACGAAAGCATTTTATAAGAAAATGTGTTTAAAGCAATATCCAATTATGTGCATATCTACCTTCCATGAAGCTGCTTAGTCCTACAGAAAGCTAAAGAGATGTACTGTATCTAAAATATTTCAAGTTCTCCTTAAAGAGTCTGATCTTGTCTTAATTTTCCCTGCCATAGAGAGGACCTCTTGAGCCTGTGGGGTTGTACGTTTTGCAGCTTTTAAAGCCTTGGAACAAATTAAACACTCCCCTGGATGAACTGTCAGAAGACCTGCTGCCCCTGTTATGCAGTGGGAGGAAGGTGGCGATACGAAGCCTGTAGCCCCCCGGCCCCGAGTTAGTTCCAGTCCCCCCATGAGCTTGCTGCTAGAGCAGGTGTACATTTCCCAGCCAAATAGTTCACAGCTGTTCTGTTGCGTCTTTCCCAAGGCTCTGTCCTTGCAACCCAAAAGTTTTGGTGGAGGATTTCTCCAGATCACGTCCTATATGTGAAATGGGCAAAAGTGGACAAAAAAAAAAAATAAAGTTGAGGCTGAGGGATATAAAGATGCTCATGTTGTTTTGGGGATGGAAAAATATGTTCTGAAAGGGGTTATTAATGGGTACTGTGGTAAGTTTAATAACATAATTACATACTTGATTGTATATGGTGACTTTTGCAGTTGCTAGTGTTTAATTGTAAGTGTCCATAATATCACCTTACTAACAGCTACTGGCTTTTTTGATACATGTTAGTGAGAAGAAACTTTTGAGATAAAATCACTGTGTTGTCAGATATTGTTATCTTTAACTGGTGTTGGGGCTGAAACATTAGCATGACTTAATTTGAGGTATGTCTTCTTTTGAACTTCTGATATATTTATATTTTATTTTTAAATGAACTTAAGCTTCTTAAATTCATTCCTAAGCTACATGCCATCAAGTCTCATCACCAGTCACTTAGATTCCTAATTAACTTATACTCCATAGACCCATTTCTTTGCTTATATTTCTTTCAAGTTTCTCTAATGTGCTGTGAGTTACACTGGAAGGAACAATAAGATTTAAAGGAAGAATTAATTTAGAAAGTTGGGAATAGAACAGATAAGGGAAAATGAGAAAAAGCAGCTTAGTATTTTGTCTTGTAAATGGCCTTGCTCTGGTAGACCAAAGAACCCATTTATTCAAAGAAAGGAGGAGTGTTAATGAAATAGATCATGAGCATAGCTATTACGGTAATGAATTTTAACACTCACTTTGTTATATGATATTTTATTTATGAGCTTCCTGATTATTCAGATAAAGACAAGAAGTTTATAGCACTAGATTATGTCTTGTTTTCATAAACATATTCAGTAGTTTAATAAACATAATTTATTTTTTCTCCTTAAAAATCAGCAAAATTTATGAGAGATTATCTTAGGGTTAATGAAGTCTAACATTAAGGAAATATTACCCTATAATATTGGAGCCTTCAGTGCTAGAGTTGTAATTGCTTAATGCTTTTTTCTACAGGCTATTTTTATATAGTACATGCTTTGTACCATTAATCCTATTTTTACACGTTACTCTTAGGCCAATTCATTGGAAAATATATATCAATGTTTATATTTTTCAGTCACTGCCTTCATTAGAGGATATAATACAATTTTGATAAAAGAAAAAAAATCTCATTTTTTTCATTATGGAAGGTGCAACACATGTGTTTTACAGAGCTTTGTTTTGTGGAACAGTTATATTGGGAGTTCACTTTCCTGTCTTGAAAAACATTGAAGTATTTAGGAACTCCTGTATTTAAATTTCTCTGAAATTGTGTCAGTAATCAGTTACAAATGTGAACCAATTAATAATCTACTGTGGAAAAAATTCCCAAGCAGAAAAACTCTGAGAGGTTAGGGTGTGAATCTTGCTAATTAACAGCATAGTGGTTATGTAATTGGCATCTTTAAAATGTTAGATTGAAGGTATATACAGAAGAGAGAGCACCTCACAGATGCATTTATTGCCTATTTTTCTTAAAAGAACACAACTAAGGAAAACAAAAGAGTGCAATGGAATTTTAATTTCATATATTAAAAATCCCTTGTGAACATTTCAAGCAGTGTGAAGAAAGTCAACATTTTAAGATGCTAGTGCTTTTGGAATATAAAAGTATATTTTAAATTATAAGACAAAACAGACTATCCAGCGTACTGACTGATTCTGCATTGATTAGCATTGCAGAATTGTTTGTGGAGCTGTATCGGTAATGCGTTACATGAGCTGCAGTTATTATACATGACTCAGAACAATAACTTGGGGTGATCTGATCAAATATTTTATCCTCTGATTTCTAAATACGTAATTTTTTTAGGCTCTGAATATGACTAACAAGATATTTTATAATTGGAATCAGTTATGAAGATAAATATTAAGTAGTATGGGTCAATAAATTATGTCAGTGTCCAGTCAATAACAATATAATTTTCTTTGTCTGTGGTAACCTTGTTCTTGCATGCCTTGTGTGTGGCATGTTAGGAAAGAGGTACACAAAGGAATAGTGGAAAGTTGGGAAGCAACTGGCAGGTAGGTTTGCATTTTTTCAGGTTAATTCACTTGATGAAAAGCTGCTGTATGTGATGTGTCATATATCAAAGGCAGGGCATCAGTAATCTTTGCTCAAGGGCACGGGTAACAGACAGAAAGACATGTGAATGAGATGGAAAAAAGCAACTCATCCTTTTCTGCTAACACCACGAAGGAGATAAAGGAAGATTTATGAGTCATCTTGGACCACATACCAGCAAGAAGCATACAGTATTTTTCACATGTTCCAAAAATTGGTGGTAGAAGGTAATCAGACTGTCACAATGTCCATCAGGTACTTTATGAAGAAATTGGGTCCTTTGGGCTTTTGATTGCATAGTCAGCTTTTTCTTTATGCTGTAGTAGTTGCATTTTTTTCTTTTTTTTTGAAGTAAGTAATTTGTAAGTTAAGGAATGCCACCTGTGTGTTTAAAATTTTTTAGTTGTTACAGTTACTGATGTCACCAAAATAAATAATAAGCCAGCTATCTGCAATAGGCTGATTCTTTGTTTTGATTTCAGACTTTCGGGTAACTTATTTAACTGAATCTTACTAGAAATACTTTTGGTGACATTTCCAATGGACAAAAGCACATCCAAAAGTAGTTACATCTAATAGGAGGAAAATATTTTTCATAATGATAGGATAGAAAGTAATTTTATGCCTTCACATAAGGCTGAGTATTCATGTGTGGTATTTCACTCTGAATTAATATATTCTAAAAGTGAAAATGGGGAAAACAGCGTGGCTGGGGGAAAAAGCCAGTGTTTTACATCCAAGGTCTCAGCCCTAGGTCAGTGGGAAAAGCAGAGCTCTGTATTTCTCACTGTAAATTATAGGAGTGGAAATGGAATTAAATCTACAAAATTGTGACAAAATTAAAAAAAAAAATCTGGTTTTGCTTGGCTTACAGGCCCTACGCTGTTAGGAAGCCTTTTGCTGGTGTTCTCTGCTTTCTTGCAGTAGTCATATACATGATGTCATATACAGTCTATACATATGAAACTAAAATGGAATATCTGGATTACATGGAAGCTCAAGATCCATATCCTGGAGATAAGTATCATGAGAGTGAGATAGAAATATACGAGACAGCAGCATGGAGAGAGAAGTTTGCCCTGGATCAGCTCAACGAGTGACAGCTGTACAGCCTATTAGCACTATCAGCCCAGCCGTGACCATTAAATGCAGTGATGGTTTGCTGGTTTGAGTCCCAGCAGTGGTGAGCAGCCTCAGGTAATGTGAAGGCCTTTGCTCGGCACCACACCTGCACAAATCCAGAGGCAGCCCATTCTGCAACAAGGACCTAACCTGGGGGCCCAGAAGGTGAAAGAGAATGAGGCAAAAGACCAAGTGTGAATGACACTGAGCAGAAACTATGTGCTCTATCTGCCTAGTACTTTGAGTATAAATAAATGCTGTTTTGAGTTCATTCTAGGGTTCCAGAAATAAAAATTTCTTCAGGGAAAAAAAAGCCACCAGCTTGCTTGAAAAGAAATTGCTGGGTATTTTGTCACACACAGTCTCCAGAGGTGGCATTTCCTCCACAAATTTCATTCACTTGTTCCTCAAAGTGGCCAAAGTTCAGGCTTTTATCACTGACTGGAAGCAGTATGAAAAGTTATTAATAACACATTCTGATAAAATCCTGATACTGCTCTAATTCAGTCTAAAAATATAAAGCAGGAAATTTAAGAAAGAACCACGGTAATATATAAATATGATATTGTTAAGTTTTGACATCCCCCCCCAAACAACAACAAAAAAACCCCCATACTTTCTACTATAAATGTGTAAGCAGGTTACTAGTCAAAACAAGGCATAGATACAAACTAGCAAAGAGGGTTCCAGCTGGAATCCTGGCCTGGTTTGATCACTCTATGTGCTGCTTTGGGTTGCCTCCATACACAAACACAGTAACAGATCTTAAATGTGGATTTGGTTGACTCTTCTAGTTGATAAAAATGTTATGGTGGTCCTTGAACTGACATGCACAAAACAGTGGTAACATGATTTCATTACAACAAAGAATGCCCATGAGGTATGTGATACTTGCCCATCAGAAGCGTACGACTTAGTTGTCAGGACTTGACGGCTAAGAATGTGATCTTGTTAAAACTGATAGCAAACTTCTTCCTTGAGTACCAGTCCTAAGTGTTACATGGACCCAGTCAGCTGGACTATTTTTGCAGAGAAGTGAAGGGGGAGTGTGATTAAACTGACAAGCTAACACCTTGCATATGCAGATTTTAACATGTAGGTATTAATTTGCATTCACCTTTCAATTAACCAGTATTTTCAGAATATTTCACTTTTGCCTAATGACTTTTCTGCACTCCTGTGTTGTTTTTTTTTCCATTTCTGATTGATGAATTTGTCATTTCTGAGTAACTATTAGTATTCTTTTCATATTCATGTAGCTCACATTTCAGTTTCAGGTGATTCATGTACTTTCAGATATTTATCCATTGAGCGCTGTTCGGGGGTGCAGTGAAAGCCTGCAGATGCTGTGCTCTCTGGCAGAGCTGGAGGAGCTCTGGAAGCTCCTCAGTGTGCCCATAGTCTCTGCCACATCCCGGCCTGTGTCCAGCTGGTGGAAGCTGAGCAGGGTTGGGAGCCTTACAATCTCATTGGGATGGCCAACCTTCTGCAGCACCTCCCTTGGTATAGCAACTGACCTCTGGGACCACTGCCAACCCTTCCTGTTCTCCTACAGTTCAAACATAGCCTTTCCAAAACTGCAGCTGTTGTTGGTGCTCTGGGTCAGTAGTTTAGCTCTTCAGAGGTAAGTGTTAATAGAAACAAGCAGACAAACTTTGTACAGTCCTGTAAAACATGATTGTTCCCTTCTTAGTGATGTTGGAGGTGTGTTTTCTAGACAAAATTATATAGCCAGCTCAGACCTATTTGATTCCATCTCTTAAATGTTCTTTTGGCTCAGAATGACTTCTGAGCAAACTGGAATTCTGGTTTGGTTTTCCTTCAGCTTCTT
>VXAA01001494.1:280014-329385 GCA_013399115.1 Anseranas semipalmata | reverse complement strand
GGGGGGAAGGCGGCAGCTCTAGACTTTATCCAGCTCTATCCACCTTTCTTTTCTTTCCTTTTATTTTGTCACAGTACGACCTTGGAAGGTAGCAGTCCTGGTCTATGAGGTATATGTCAGTGGCTTTGTCAGCAAATTGCAATTTCCCATATATTCAGGAAAATACAGATTCATAACAATTTCAAAAGTTGTATGTAAGTTCCCTAATGGCCAGAACATACTGTGATGTTATCATTTCTTCAGTCTGTAGGTTTTTTGTTTCTAATTGTAGTTCATTTCTTTCAATTAGAATCTTGCATCAAAAGTGAGGATTGGTTTCTTAAATGAAAATTATATGCTCTGTTCCTTCAGGCAGATGCTTAAAATACATGGGATTGGAAAGATCTGAAACTGCTCTAAAACAATGTGCAAAAAATTCAGTTGCCAGAAAAGTGGCTTTGTAGAGTGCTGTTTATTTTTTAAAACTTTTTCATTGTTGTGTGGCAATAATATATGAAGCAGATCTTCCTAATGAGATGTTTGTGTGTCTTTCATTTATGTTATGATAACATCTTTTGTGGTGAGGCTGTGCTCCTTGTGCTAAGTGATTCTTTGCCATGAGTTGGTTCTGGTCAAACTATGGAAGTACTAAAAACGTAATTGATGAATCAACTTGTGCAAACTCATTTAGTGGTGGTTAAAGAGGACATCTTTCCCTCTGTCATGCTTTGGTACAAGGTACTCTAGGTATAACTCATGAATACAAAATTATTTCAAATTGGAGAGGAAACCTGTCCACCCTATAAAGATAAAAGCAGTAAAATACATGGCCAGACTGCAAATGAAGTCTGTACCTTTTGCTGTCCCAGCGGTATGTGTGTGTGTGGTATGTGCATCTCATGTGACACTAGTACAGGTTACTCTGTGATAGGCTATTGTTTTTGTTTGTTTGTTTTTATGCTTGTTTGTAATTTCATATTATCTTTAGAAATCTGAAGTTGGGATCCTATTGTGCTAGGCATTACAGAAAGAAGCTTGCTGCTGTATTTCTAGCAAACAGAGAACTGCACTGGACTGTTTAATGTAGTATGTATAAAGACCAAAGTAGTGGGCATGAAGAGAGGACAGCTTTGCAGAATGTTAAGAATTAGGTTTGCACTTGTGTGTGGATACACCTCCATCCACCCCCCCCCCCCCCCCCAAAAAAAAAAAAAAAAGTTCTGTTTACTTGGAATCTACTTACTTGGAGAAGTTTTTAAGTTTCAGTGTATGTTTTAACTGTTAACGTCTTTGGCTTTGCTTGATTTTTGCATGTTAGTGCCAAAAGTAAAGAAGTTTCTGAAAATTTTCTGTTGGTCTCCTAACATTCAGTTTGGCAGTAGGTCAAAAACCATCAAATGTTTTGCAATGCCAGAGGTAGTGATTTACATGACCCTCTAATTGTTCATTAGAGTGATCTTGACTAGATTAAGTATTCAATCTATGTGCAATTTATGATAGCCAGAAAAAGAAGTATGCTGAAATATGGCCTGTCTTTCCTCCTGTTGAAGAAAAAAAAAAAAAAGCATTTTCAGTTTCTTTAGTACTTTTTACTCTTTCCTCCCTCCTCATGTTGTACTAAAAGTCAAAAAGGAATATCCTTCACAACTTCTTGGTGTGTTGGGAGAGACCGCATCAGCTGTGTATAGAATCAATTGAAAGTTGGCTAGAATAACTGTTGCTGAACTGCTCCAAGCAAGGATTGTGTGTAAGCAAACTTGTTGAGCAGAAATATAGTGAATGACAGACAATGTGCACTCATGGTTAACAGTACTTGACTGGTAATCATGTCTTTTGAGATATTCCTTGTTGCTCTCCAGTTGGCTGCTATTTCTGTGACCCTTCTGCAGAGCACTTCAGCTGTGTGTGCTCTGAAATCTGTGAAGCTCTTGGTAGTCAATGGTATCGTCAGGGACTCGAGCATAAATAGGTAATCTTCAGCTTCTGAATGGGCCAATGATACTTACTGAAAGCTAAGAGACTGCTGTTTTCCCTATGTTCATTGAAAGGTTTTTATTAAAGAAAAATAGGGTCTGAGGGTCGGAGTTTGTAGAATTATTCTGCAGTTCTTCTTCTCTGTTCTACGTCCATTTGAGAGTGTGGACTTATTTGAAATGTCTGCTTTTCCTTTCCTGTGGATTGATCAGTGTTCAATAGTACTTCAGGCTTAGATTTCTGTTCTTAAAGCTGAGGCTTCTGAGTCAAACATGGATTGGAATAACTTGTTTGCTGGAAGCTGAGAGACAGGTATATGTTTTCTCCTTGAAGGAGCAGTGGAGGAGATGAAAAAATAATTGTTTAATCAATGAAAGCTGAGGGTTTTTTTTTTAGGGAATGAAGGTTGATAAAGGATCATGTTTTAGTAGGATAATTTTTGATTACTCCCTCTTAACTCACTAGTGGATAGAAATAATTAAAGAATCTCTTTTAGTTTGCTATCTGCCTGGGATCACCTTATAAATGAGTTGTATAGTAGCGTTACAGTGCTCCTCTGCATACTGGGGCGGCGGGCTGGCAGGCAGTGATCACTCTTGCCTTATGAGGTTGACGAGCTGCAGAAGGGCTGCAGTGCAGATGCCATTTTTGTGTCAGGGAATTAGGAGATGGGTGAATGTGGAGAGCAGAAGCTTTTTCTGGCCTTGAATTGGTTCAGTGCCTAAGTACATTTGTACAACTGTATGAGCTGTTTTCAAAATTCTGTGATCACTTAAGAAAAATCAAAATGTGCAGAGCTATAAAATGATGAGGAACATGCACTTTTATTTTTTTGTATAAGTTGTGTATTACGGGCAGTAGGATAGTTCTACAAAATGGCTTTTGTGGCTCCGCATGCCAAATCACTTTTCTTTTGAGAGATGTTCTCTTATCTTCTACCCTGGAATGTAGCTCATAGTTGCTGGGGACTGGGCTGTAAACTTACCTGCTAGACCACCTTGTAGAGCAGTATCTTGTCAGATACTAGAAGCTAAGCAAGATCAGGCTTGATTAGCCCTGTGAAGGGAAACCCTTAGGGAAAGCTGACGTTTCTGAAGGAAGCCACACTCGTGATTAGGTAGGTGAGGTCTTCTCTTGGAAGTTTGTTTCAGTGGGCAGGGGTGAACTGCTGTATTTCACGTGCTGTCTGTAACCTGTGTTCTGAGTAATCATTTGACTATATGTCACTCTTCAAAAAGTTATCAAAAAACACAGTGTGCTTTGATTAAATACCCTGAGCAAATACATTCATCATACCTACTTAAGCACTTTCTGTACAGTCAGTTTTAATTTGCTTCATCTCCCCTTTCATTCCCCATGTGTGCTGCTGTACTAGTACACGCGCTGCACCAACCTTAGTCTTGTGGCACCTTCTGGTAGGAAATGAAAATTTTCTGTTCCTTTTTAAATAAGTAATGTGTTTTGAGATACTATGGAGTGAAAGAAACTGAGTAAATGTAATGATGACACCGTTCTGTAATTAAGTGGGTTTGTCCTGCTGATGAGAACTTTTGTAATATTGGAGGGTTACTGTTTTTCCACTGGTCACAATCTCGTGTTTTTTGGCTTTAGATATTTTGTTTTAGAAATTGAACAGTCTGAGGAAAAAATCATAACATATCATTTTAGATAGCATAGCCTGCAATTTTAAGTATGTTTCTGAAGGTAGTGAGGCATTACTGTGGCATAAAGCATACCATTAAAAAAACTGCTGGCAAATACGTTGTGAGGTTTACTGTAGCAGTTTGCTGTCAGACACATTGGCAGCAGCACGCTTAATGTGGCAGGCACGACCGGAAAGGTGCTAACCTGGGATTCTATCTGGGAATGGGTTTGGAGGTTCCAGTAGGTTCTGTGGGACAGCAGAATACGCATAAGGTTCATGCAGTCAAATTTTTAAGAAAGTATGGTATATCACTGAATTATACAGAAGTTAGAAAATCCTTTAATTGCAACAAGTTCCCCAATGCATAAAAAGGACTGTGGCAGAGAAAATTGGCAGTGCTGGTGATCAGATGTAACAGCTGGAATACTTGTACTCAAACTACTTTAGTAGTAATAAACCTAATAATTTATCCACAAACTGCTGTGATACCTGTAATTCTGTTTTGTTTAAAAACAAACAAACAAACAAACAAACAAAAAACAAAAAAACTCTCTTCCCTATACTTATATATGCTTATATACATTCCTAGTTTGGCCTAGCATTATTATGACTACGAAAGAGGTTAATGGTATTTTTCTCACAAATTACAGGCTTTCTGTGTCAAAATATTGTCTCCAAAGTTTAGGATAATTAGGGTTTTATAATGATATTGAGAATTCCTTTATGAATTGCTGCTGTTGCTTGTTCATTTCCTTGCTAATTTTTCTGTCTTTCAATCGATATCACTTACTCTGTTGCTTGATATGGTACATCTTGAAAAAGTCAGAGTATGCATGTGAAACTGGGATTTTCCTCTACTTTCAATAGCAATATTTTGCTTGTTCAGATAGTTGGGGATTTTTCACCAGAAACATCTCTTAGCAAGCTGCTTACAAATGACTACTATTGAGGGTTTCAACACCTGGGAAAGCATCTTGGTTCCCAAGTTCATGTGCAGAGTAAATGTTAAAATTTACCTGATTTAGTACAAATCGGATAACCAACATTCAGGTGAATGAAAAGGAGTTTACACTGCTGAGACTTTGTTAAAACTGTGCATTAATCTTCAAATGACAGTGGAAACAATACCATAACTATATGGGACCACTGCTTGCAGACTTCATCAGTTGCAGTGCAATCACAGCAGAAGACAACTGACTTAGGTTAGTTTGGTTTTTGTTTTGTTTTTCTAGCCAAAGTGAAGCAAGATGGACATTGATACTTCTCCTGGTATTAGACAATTCCACTAACACTTAAGTGAGCCTTACCGTGTCTGTAGGCTGCTCTGCAGAGAAGACTTGATCTGAGTGCAGTCTGTGCTCATTCAGATGGTCAGTGGAGTCCTCTATTTGACTGTGATGGCAGTGCCTGTGTACCCTAATGTAGGCTGGCTCTAAGGAAAATGCTCTCAATCATCCAGCACAAATTATTTTTATCAGGCATTAACTTGCATATAGACATTTGAGAATATCGTTGTACTTGAATCAACTGAAAAGCTGTTCTACAAGCTGGCCTTAGCTTTGCTAGTTCTGCAATCTACTTGCATAGCTTTTGTTTGAGTTAATGTTCTAATTTGCTGTGAGTCAGTAGAAGATGCCTTTGATGGGAAGGGCTTTGTGAAGGGGGGAAGCTCAGGACAGTGGAGTTATTGGGACAAATCAGCAGCCTTCAATGGCTGGGGAATAGATGTAGTAACTGCTTTCGATAAAAATTATGATTCTGGAATTTGTTCTTTATTTCTTCCCGAAATAAAGTTAACTGCTCCTAGAACAATTGCATGGCTTGGAAAAAGGTCATTTTGAATTTCTTCTTTCCTTTTCTAATCTCCTACTAGATAATGGAGAATCACCCCTTGAATGAAATAAACTAGTATTATATCAGGGGAATAATGAACCAAATAAAGGGATGGGCAGTGATGTTGAAGGCAACATGAGCGGACATGGTACATGCTGTGGAAGGGTCAAAAGATGTACAGAAGAGAGAAAGAACTAGAAAGATTAGAATTAACAGGCAGATTGATTTGAGGGGAGGGAGGGAAGACGAGTTGATTAGAGGGGTGTCTGTGTGTGTGTGTGTCTGTGTGTGTGGTAGAGGGAAGAAACTTATTCCTGTGAGTAAGCTCTTAGGAGATGTGATATGGGATTTAAAAACAGACTTGAAATTTGAATGAAAAGTTGAATAGTTTGCCATTAATATAGCATGCATTTTAGGATTTAAACAGTGAAGGTATGCAGTCTATAAAAATGGGGGGGTTGAAACATGTTTCAGTTTTTAGGATTAAAATCTGTCCAGGTCATCTCAAGTCACCTTTTCCTAAAGGTCCTTGCTGAGTATTTCTCTGAGTTACTTAAGTGTTTCTCAAAACAGCACCCAGGGTGAAAGTTCATGAGTTGCCTAAATTTAAATAGGGTTATCCTGCTTTTTGAGTGGGTTTATCTCTCTGTGTCCACTGAAGGAACAGAATAACTTTTCTGGTTCTTTTTTGCCTTTGGCAAAGCAAGGTAGAACGTTACTGGTTATGCTGCATTCATAAAGCATTTATTAAATTTATGTTCAAGTTGGAAACCACAAGATTACTCCATAGGAAATGGGTATGTCTCAAACTTTGTGGTAAGTGTAGCGTAGATAGGATGAAATTATAAGAGAAGTGGGTCTAGGTTTTCCTTGGGTTGTTTTTTTAAGAGCTCTTTATTCCATTAAGCTCTAGCAAAGGCTTTAAAGAAAGATTTTATTTTCTGGATTTTGAATTTGATGAACTGTGTCAGAATAGACAAAGCTTCAGTAGCTGACGCTACAGAGCAAAACAACCAGGAAGAGTCAGGTCTTGCTAAAGTAAACTTACGTGACTTACTGTTGTCAGCTCATCAGCTAAGATTTTGAGGCCTCGCCCTGCTCTGGTGGACTGGGTCTGTACAATTTACTGGGAAATGCGGAGATTTTTAGTGCATAAAGCAGACGTGGCTCATTATGTCAGCTTTCTACTACCAATGCTGTTTCTTTAACTTCAAGGCTAATTGTAAATGTGTACGCATTTCAGTTTGTTTATTTTTTCTTATAGTTCCTGAATCTGGCTATGATTTGGTTTATCTAGCTATAATTTAGTTTGTTCTATTTTTTCATGATATTATGAAATAAAGCATTATATTATTTTCCCAGATGCTTTGTGTTCTTCTGAATATAAAAGGGATCAGTCTGAAATTAAAAAACTCTTGGTGATGGCATGTTTGTGCCTATGCAGATGGTGTAACATTCTGAAAATGGCTAAAGATTAAGTGCTGGGTTTCTTTATTGGAATGTATTCTCTTAAAAACAAAAACACAGATTACTTACGTTTATTTACCTTATCCTTGATTATTTACCTTTCACACAGCTCTCAGGTCAGGACCGAATATGACTGTTGTATGTTTCAAACTGCAGTACACAGGTCACATTTTAAAAGGTGAAAAACAGTAGTTATAGAACGTATAATAAAAGAGCGATGATCTTTTTGGCTGCAGCCTGGAGATATTCTGCGTCAAAGTCTCTTTAGACCCAAAGCAAGCTGTTACCAGTTGCAAAGTTGCCATGCAGATGTTTTGAGCCATATGAAGCAATATTAATGTTCAGTGCTCTAAACATCTTCTAAGAGGCCTGATTTTTATAAAGAACTGTGCTGCTTGAGAGAAATGGTGAAAATCCTTCTCAGTGTGTAATGGTACGGTTGGATTTCAGGCAAGTTGAGGCACTTTACAGACATCTGAACTACCAAGGCTGCAAGTCTGACTTTAAAAGCAAGCAGCAGTGTGTTCAGATGCAGCACCTCCTGTGTTTGTGATAAGACATCACCTGAAATCAACGGCAGCTTTTGGATGTCTGAGACCATAACGAAAGACGAGTAGGTTTAAGACACAAAACATTAACTTGCCTAATTAATTGTGTAAAAATCAACAAAATATGGTCACTGAAAATATTTTGAAAATATTTTGTATCTGCTTGCATAACTGACGTTTTGAACTAGTGGCGTGTATGAGCCCATGTAATTGATTTCCAATGTGAGCATGTGAGCCAAGCCACTAGCCTACAGTTTGTTCTCAAGGAGCAGGTGTTAAAATATGCATAGTCAGAAAAAATAAAGCCATCATAGCATACTTGTTTAAAAGTAGTATTAAGGACGTATTACTGTGACCTTCACAAGTAAGAACTTGTATCTCCAATTGTTTGTATGGGGTAATTTTGAACGACTTAAATTTTAGACTTCCAAAGTTTACTTTGAGTCTGTACCACTTTTCAGGACAGAGAATCTCTGTTTTCATCTACTTCATGCTGAAGTAGGTACATGAGAAAAACATTGACTTGTTCTGAGTGTCTTTAATATTTAGATACTTTTTTTCTGTGGTTTTGAACAGCACGTCTGTGTGCTTTTGGTTGCTTATGTCACTGTACAACCAGATATGCTTAGCAGAACGCAAACGTAAGATTTGGTTTAGCTTTTGAGTTTCCTCTATCTTTTCAGTATTAAATTCAAGGTGTTATTTTTTCTGTTGCAGAAGACATGATGTGTTAGTATATCACCCTGTACTGACTGCCTTTTAGGGGAAGACAGTGTTGTAAATTATACAAGTCAAAATGACTGTTTAATGCTGCTAGAGTATTGGAACTATCTCGACTTTTCCTCAATTAAAATTTCGATAACAACATTGCCCAAGTAAGAGTCTTAATTGTCAGCTATAAACTGTATTGTCTATATTAGTCACATGAGGTATGTGTGTGCCATACACATGAATTATGTGTGTCAAACAATCCATCCGACAATGTTTTACTGATTAAATAAAAACAATAAATGTAGGCGTGATTTTTTCTTGATCTTCATTTGGAGGTGACATCTACCAAGTATTGCTTACATTTTTACATGTGTATCCAGTATGTAAACTTAGATCTTCTGGTAAAGAGCAGGAATCTTTTAGCATCACTTACTGAGTTATATAGAAGTTCATTTCTCTTTGTGCCAATATCTTATGAAAACAACCCAAGCTGCTCCTTTTTAGACCTCTCAGGGAAATAGTTTTAAGTGCAAACGGTTGATCTTGGAGTGCCTTATAAGTCACTATTGTTCAGCATGGCAGTTTATTGATGGTAGTCTTTAATTATGTCCGTGCTGTCAGCCTCTGCAGTCCTTATTGCTTTGTTGTAGATCAGATAGAAAGTGTGAAGTTTTCAAAGCTGTAGAGATGAAAGAGTAAACATATTCAAACAGTTCATTCAAATATGCTTAAGAAAAAAAAAAAAAAGATAGTACTAGAACATGCAGGGAAGCCAATGAAAACCTGAAAGCACTTTTTTCTTTTGATTACAGTAACAGTGTTAAAGTTCACTCACAAATTAATCTTTATTTAAAATGGAAAAAATCCAGAGAGAGTATGACCAAATAGTTTATTAAATAATGGTAAACAAACACAGATTTACAGGCCTGCACTTTATTTGATACATGAACAAAAACATAAGTTTTCATAAATGATTCCACGTGAAGTTTAAGAAACTACACTGCTAAGCTTTTTTTTCTTGAGCATGAGCAAGTGACTCCAAACTGTTTTGGCTTTTCATGTGACTGAGGCTGTGATTGCCACTGGAGGACTTTCCCAGCGAGGGAGGAGGCTATAGGTTTCTGGTTTCTTCCTTGCTTTTACCTGTGCAGTCATAATTGAGGGAGATGTCATGGCCAGTGTGTTCTCTGAAAGTTAGCTAGCAAACTGGCGAAGGAGTAATAACAGGTCCTGCTCAGTCATATTTTTGTTGCGTATGTCTGTTTGCTTGGATGCTCAAGGCATTCCAACCAACAAATATTGTCACCATTTCCACTATCCATACCTGGAACATACCTTTTTCAAAAAGATTGTGTCAATTTAAGGTCATGATTAAATTAAGAACATTTTGCACTAGCATTTATGCTAGAACATCAAGTGTTAATGTTAATAGAGGAAGTAGTGCAGTCCAGCTGCAAGAGTGATATCACCTTATTTCTCTCATCTGTAGTGCCAAGTTTTAACTTATGCAGTCACTTACGTTTGTCCACAAGCCACTTTCTGTTTTTTCTCACTAATGTTTTAGTACCTTCTGTGTTCTTTTCCAGTCGTGGGGACCCACCCTTACTCAGTTGGTGCTCTGTTTACATACTGGGTAAATTTCATGTTTATTTTGATACGGTCATTTTTGTGCTTTTGAGTGCCAGTTTATCACAGTCATGTTATGAATAATTTGAGATATGGCTATGACAAATTCAGAAATACAATTGATGCTCTTCTTTTACAGTACAATATTTACAGTACAATACGGTACAATACAATATTTGGGTACTGGGAATGATATGTGATGGAAAGGACTTTTCAGGAGGGATTATTTTCTTTTGTTGTCCTCAGTAATATTGTCGTGATCTTTTTTGTTACTGTTTTGTTACTTTTTTATTATTATTGTGGGAGGAACTGAAATAAAGTAATATGGAGGATTCCCATCAACTATGAAACATCAGTGTATGAAATCACAACCAGCACGGAGAAGGTGGGGACAAACTGATTGTTCACTCTCTTCATCTACAAGGATGAGGAGTAGAGGGTGGGGACTGTGAGCTCTGAACCAGTAAAGCTGTTCTTATATCATACTGTTTCTTGTAACATCGGATGCAAAGACTAAGTGGATCATGTCTTCAGTCAGACACCCACAGTTGTTCCCTAGTTGTTGTCTAGATTATTTCCCTATAGATTGTTGGTTGTTAATGTTAAACTGAGTGCCATGTTTTTGTGAAGTTATGTGGTAGAGGTTAGCTACCTGATTAGAAAACTTCAAAAGAGATGCCTTTATTGTTGTGAATTATTGTTTTTTGGCTGCCTGATACAATGATAAACAGAAGTCCCGTGATAACACTAGAGGAGTAAATTGAGGCTTAGTATCAGGAAAACATTAAGATATACTGTAGGGCACAATACTAATCCAGAATATTAATCCCCAGCCATTTTTGGAAAGAGTGCTGCATGGGTAGGGAGAATTGTTCATATTGCTTTATTAGCTATGTCAGATTGCAACATCACTGTATGCATTATTGTTTGTAATATAGAAGTCAGAGAACTCGCATCAGTAGCATCAAAAAGCATTTGTTAAGTAATACACACCTGTGCACTGGATCTGATTGAAATCTTTGAAATGCACAAGTAAAGAAATAATTGTGTGATAAATTTATTTCTGAAAACAATTAGTATTGACAGATGTAACTATAATGTACGTGTCTTCATTTCTTAATATTTTCCAAACATTTTTATTTGGAAAAATAAGTAAAAACCATTTTTTTCTATGACATCTGTAAATGTAAACTCATTAAAACAGGAACTGAGAATTCACTACCTTTTGCGCATTACCTCACTTCTTTCTTTGGCCACATTTCATCTCCCCTTTCCCTCTCTCCCTCCTTTTTTATTTTTTATAAAGTAATAAAGTAGAAAGTGACAGCAGGATCAGCTTAAAGTAACAAACATATTGGCTTTGATTTTGTATGTGATACTGCAAATGCAACTTCCATTTTACATTACTGTCAACAGAAATCACATTAGTACGGAAGCGGCAGCCCTTGCTTTGGGATTTCCCCGGCTGGTGTTTGGGGATGTTGTGTAAGGGAGGACACACTTCTCAAGCAAGGGGTCACTTCACTGCTGAGTTCTCTTTATTTTTAGTAATAACATCCAATACAATTGAAAGTGGGGTCAAGGTGAGGCTAGGACACTTTCAAGAAGAGAACCAGGGAGAAACAACAAACAGATGTTCTTTGATGATAACTGTTGAAGGGAGAGGATTTGGCTGAGAGATCTGTAGCTTTCACTTGTTGAGAGCCTTTAACTTGAGCCAGTGGTGCTGTTTTTCACCCCCCAGAGTAGCGGTGTACCTGCTGTTGCTATCAAGCCACTTGCCAACAGTGGCATCTGCTCAGTGTAGACATCAAGAATTTGAATGTCAATATCTTTTCCTTGAAATGAATGGGAAAGTATTTGTCACTCAGCAGCAATCATTCTTCAAATAAAAGGTTAGCCAGACAGAGCCCTTAATCAAAGAGTCGGTCTTTTCTGTCAGCAGTGCCTTTTAAATAGCAATGATGAAGGCTGGCTGTCAGTGAATGACTTGATGAGCTAGGTGATTGATCTGCATAAATCATTTTCTTTTAACATTGTCAGTGAAAAGTAAATTGGTGGGATTTTGGGGGGTATTAGCTATATTGAAATTAATATATAATATTTTAGATGTGTCCTTAGTCTCAGAGTTTCTATTAAAAAGTGAAAATTACATAGGATCTTAGCCTATATTATCCTAATGATGAAGTATTATTGTTATTGCAATTACCATGCAAATTAAATTCAAAAGTTGAACATGTAACAGATTTTATGAGCTGCAAGAGAAATACTGTTAGTAACGGAATTAGGAGGAAGCTATATCATTTAGTTAAATTTGCAGAATCTTTTGATTTGAAAGACAACAATCAGGAGTGTGGTTTAGAAGTATAAGCTCGAGATTTTAATCGTGTTATCTGCTTCAAAAATAACAGTAGAGGTAATTTCACAAAGTATTGGAAAATATTATATACTGGAGGTTTTATTGTCACAGTAAAGTGCATTCCCTGACAGTTTGTCTGCTTTAATTTCACTGCTTTTTATGTAGTTTTTTTTTTTCCCTTTTGTTTTCAGGAGTGTCTGGGGCATGCATTACTAGACTTTTGTGATGGTGCCCAGCACGTGCTGCTGCTATTGATAGTAGCAGAAGGTCAGCACGCATCAGAACTATTAGTTTGAATTAAAGATGTGGAATGAGGGAGACTTTCAAAGATGTAAATCCCAGTTAGCTACTTTTTGTGCTTCAGAAATTTCCTTATAAATAACGGTTTGGGTCGCTCAGACAAATTGTTCTTTTTGAGGCTAGGAAGCGTTGCCTATTCTGGATACAGCTCAGAACATCACCTAGTTGCTTTTTTCTCCCCTCTTCAGATTAGTTTTTATTTTTGGAATGGATGTTCGAAAGCCTGTGAAGTAACACCCACATGCACACCTCCTCCTTCCCTGCTCCACTGTGTCCCCACAGGCCCATAGTGATCAGCTGGATGACGCTCCTGCACAAGGGCCTGCCCAGTAACACTACTTATACACACACACATATATACACACACTGCAGAAGACCTATTACAGAGAAATCTGCATCTGTGGGGCTCACTGATCAGTTTTCAGCTGTTTAATCTTTATTTGTAAAAAGCTTTATTTAGAGTATGTGAATTGCCGCTGCTCCTCACCAAACACCGCAGTACAGGACCTGAACCAGCAGTACTGAGAAATGCAGTCAAAACAACAACCCCAAAAACGGTTTTCTCCTTCCCCTGCTCCCACCTTTGAAAACTTGATTTTATTGATTAGGCATCAAAGTGTTTGCAAATGTACTTTATGTGTCTTCATACACTGCCTGTCTACCTGATATATCAAATAAATTGTTTAAAAGCACATTGTTGACCTATTTAAATTGTAACATTTACATTTCTCAAAGGTAATTCCCAGCTAGTGTTCTTGGATAACTAGATATACATCTGGCTAGGTAGGAACAGAGTGTAGATGTGTACGATTGCCTCGTTCCTGGCAACATGTTCTCGAGTATCTGAATAGTCCAAATAATGTGCAGTAGTAATGAAACCAAGTGTGCCCGTGTTACAAAGTACGTGCACACACATTGCTTGCAGCCATCAATTTTTATCAAGCATATTCTTTGAAATTTTCCAAATCATTCTTGTGCATCTGTATTTTTTTTTCAGTTTCTACATTGATTTTGGGATCTACACTACAGTAGACAGGCTTTTGTTAACTATAGAGGCATTATACTCCAGATTTTCCGACTTGCTGTGGATAGGTACAAGTGACCGTTGGATTTACTGGCGTGAACTAGGCTGGAGAGAATCCATTCTGTCTGGGATGTTGTTACATGTATATAGTGGTGAGTTTTTTTGCAAGGCTGATCTATGTAAAATGCAGTTTGAAGTAATTGTCACCTATTTTTAAGCAACTGAATATATAGTTGCAAAATGACTGTTGAAGCTTATTTTCCATGTTCTTAGTTTAACTGTATTTCCTTCTGGGCCCCGTAGCACATGAGGCAAAAGCTTGATCATCTTGATTCTACCTTTCATAAAGGTTTATAACCTTTTTGTCATCTTACTGTTCTTGGTGTTTTAAGTCAGAAACACCCAGTTTGGCTGCAGATGTTGCTGTTGACTAAACTGCTGATCCAAATGACAGTAGCAATTTTATGATGCTGCAATATAGCTTTGTTTGCATGCCCACAATGGGCTTTAGATATACCAAACTTTATCTGTTTTATTTCCGTTTCAGCAACCAATGCAATAGTTACTAGATAACCAAAGCAATTAAATGCCATAGCCTTTGTTTATAGTCTGTCAGTTACATTTGTCCTTTTTAACTAATAGCTGTTCTTGCCAGTATCCTTCTAAGCTTTCTTCAAGCTTTTAGTCCTATGACCTCTCTCTTATCACTTATTTGTTGAACCTTTGATTGTATGTCTTTATGTAGAATCAGAGGGCAAGCACCATGACAAAATCTAAAACTTAAGGCTTCTTCTTATTAATCCAAGATTTTCCATAGCTTCTTTCTTCCAGTGCTGCTCCTGCAAGTCTGTCTCTGCCTAATTTGAAAAAGGCGACAGCAGTAAATATCCTGCCTTGATTCTGTAACACTCTTGAACCTTTCTGTTCAATTTTGCTGGTGGAATTTCTGCAGTGTGCCCTGCCTCTTAAAGGAGTTTGTTGTTATTCTTTGGCGGTATATCGCCATTAAGCTACTGAATTTTACCAGCCATTTAAAGCAGTGAAGTTGCTGAATAATTTCTCTCTTAGAGTCAAAGCGCTTAAAAAAGGGGAAAAAAAAGTTTCAATATGAATGGGGGTGGGGGCAGGGGTCTGGGAGAATATTACACAGCAACTAGACCATGATGTGGGAGTAAAAACAGTAGAATGGAGGGGTAGGACTGCTCGTTGAGATCCTTCTCTGGTGAAATGTGTCTGTGGCAGAGCCTGTCAAGTTACTGTGCTGCACGTGAGACGAGTTCTACCTTCAGATGCTTACACATCTTCACAATTTATTGAGAACTGCATGCAAGGATAGGATAACAGAATCCAGCACTAAAACTGCTTGAAAGTTCATTAGGCAGTGATCATGAGAGTATTGAGTTTTGGAAGAATCTTGGAATGGCTTTATTGTTTGTGTGTTTTGAAGACTATCTTTTAATATCTCTACTCTGTTTATGTTGCTGCTTGTTCAATTAGAATGATGGGCATTGGCTTTCTTTGTGGGAGGGAGGTTTGGTGAGCTCTGACATGTGCATAAGCTTCATCTGAAGATGAGTAAGTAGGCTTGTAGCAAGTCCGTGTATTTTTAGCTCCTATCACATACGCTTTAACTGAAACATTATAGATATGAATACATTTGCGAGTATGGATAAATGCATCTTATTGGAGGAAACTAGTTACTTTTCTGTATGAAGGTGTTCCTTCCAGGAACTGTTTTATTTAGGAACATAATATGAAAATTATCAGGGCAAGAATTGTTTTTGCAATGATTTTTTTTAAAGAAAATATATACATTGATCTTTTAAAATCCATGTATGTACTTACATGCTCTGCTCAAGAGAGTTATCAGAGTTCGAATCAAACTTGTATTCTGTGAAGAAGGACAAACTATTTGTGTATTTTCTTTTCATAAAAATGCAGAAGTAGCTATCTTAGCTGGAATCAAAATTGGTAATCATAAAAGATAATTGAACATTAATATATTATCCTCAATAAACTGATCAGATTGGCTTGGTGTGTCATGCAAAAGAAAATGAATAGTAATGATGCAAACCTAGCAGTTTGCTCGTGCAAATCTCCCTGTTGTCTGTGTCTTCACAGCATTCTTTTCTACATGTCAGCTGGTAACTTCAAATATTGATGATAATGTGGTGTAGCACAGCACAGTTCTTTCTTGGAATCTTAACATTCCCATTTCTTGCTTAGAACATGAATGTGCATACATGTATGCAGATGTCTGTAGAGTAAGGCAAAATTTTGGCATGCTGTATATCAGAGAGCAGTTTTCAAAATAAGTCAGCCTAATCATTTTTTAAGTTTAGTAGTATATGTGATACTGTATGTAATACTGTTTGAATGTTTTTTTCTTTTTTCTTTTTTATCAGATGACTTATATGCAATAAACTGTAGCACCTCGTCAAAATTACTGTTCAGCAGTCACCCTCTGATTTTAAGGCATTTGCTGTCCTAGCAGTCTGGTCACTTTAATCAGTAATTCATCACATGGCTTTTTATAAACTGTTTAAAATGAGGTTGAAAGCTAACCGATAAGCTTGCTTTCATTCAGCTCATCAAAGGTTGAGTGAGTGTTTGCTGGAAGTTGGCAAAGTCCTCTTAAGAGATCACTTCCTACCAAAAAATCTAAAGGGTTGCACAGATGTGTAGTTAAGTATTCATTATGAACATGCAAATAATGCTGTCCCAAAGGAACATTCTTTGATTTTTGAAACTGCTGTTGCTTTATTTGGTAACTGTCATGAAACATGCCTTTGCATTGATGAAGTGTCTTTCAGCAGCTTTCTCTCAGAGAAGGAGAGGAAGCTGTAGGAACAACCAGTTTTCCCTCTTTTGTGTAGACGTGACATCAGTTTTTAGACAAAATCATAAGCATCTTGGGAATTAAATAAACTTGAAGAACCTTTATTTTGTTTGAGAATGCTTAAAATGTTGAGTTACCTACTTGTTTATACCCTGCCTTTAACTTTTACTTCTACTGAGAAAGGTAAGAGAAACGTTAAAAAATAAAAATAAAAATAAAAAAACGACAGGAACAATAATAAATAACACAATAGTTTCAAAGGCTTGTTTTACCAAGACTTGGTACTGGACTCTAGTTAATCTAGGCAATGGGGGAATTTTCTCTCTTTGAGGAAAAGATGATACCTCTACATAATAGATCCCAAGCTGCAAAGTTGGGTTTATTTGATTGCATTTTATTTTTGGAGGAGAGGAAGGAAGAAGCTGCGTTGTCTTCTGAGCCATGGGCCTACCACTACAAAATGCTGACTTTTCTCCAGCTAAAGTAATGACATCACTCAACAACAAAAGGCTTTGTAAAACCTGGATCACTTCAGTGTTTGAGTTTAAAATACAGTTCTACAAAAAGGTATGGTGGGGTAACTGAGGAGAAGTTAAAGTGAGGTGTGAGACTGGGAACAAATGGTTGGAGAAGAGTAGAAGGAAATTCATAAGCAGGTTTGCCACCAAAAATATTATATCCCTGTAACTGTTCCATAAATTCTGATAGCTTTTAGCACCTTGCTGGTGATCTAGCTTCTACAGCAGGTGCTCCTTCAAATCCTTTGATCTATACCTTTGCTCATTTTCTAGCCTATTAAGCATTGGTTACTGCTTTTCCACAATCTTGGCAATTGTGTTTTCTTAAAAACAATGCCTGTGTTGATAATTGTAAAAGTGTTACTTGGATACTTGTAGATGAAACCATTTAGGGCTTTTAATTTAAAAATTTGTTAAAAACCTGTGGTTTTTAAAATCCATGAAAATCGATTACATGACATGCAGTGTCCTGGGACAGTGTTTATAAAATGCAGATGGTTCTTCCTGTGTGATACAGTTGTGTGGTTGGGTTTTTTTTTGTTTATGCTTTTGTTTTGCTTTGTTTTGAGTTTGAATTTTCTCTACCCTCTTTGGAACATTTTTCAACGTTTAAATAATGTTACTTACACGATTAGAATATCTGGGGCTGCCAGGTAGTTTATCCTTCTGCTCTGTTAGTGTTTTTAAAGGGTACTGTGAACATTAAAAATAAAATAAAATAAAATAAAATAAAATGGATCCTTTAGCTGTGTTTTTGTAAGATATGTAGCTATGTGTTATGAAAATGACTTCAACTCTTGATCAAGATTTGCGTAAGTGTTTGAGGATGTAGTTTATAAATTATCCACACTAAGGAGAAATCTCATCCTTTTATACTTAATAATTGCATATTGCATGAGATTACATTCTATTAGAGGTGTCAGTGCTCAGCTGCACTTTTTTGATTCCTAGGGTAGTTGCACTGGCTAGTTTGATGTTATAAGGAAGGCTTGTTAGCCTGCTAGAATGAAGTAATATATACCATTCCACTGTAAATGATGCAAAGGGCTTATGCTTAAAGTTGTATTTTTACCAGATGAGTGGTGGTCACATTTTGTCTATGGTGAGCTCTTAAATGCTCTATTGTGTAAAAGAGCAATTCTAACTTCTTTCCTGGCTGTGAAGTGCTATTGCTGCCATTGGTGGCTTTCTCTCCCCTGCTAGCACCTCCAGGATGACACACTCCATGTGACATTGAACTCAGATTTCTCACAGAGCAATTTGTTGCAGGGGGAGGGAAGGCTGATCTTTTATTCAGTGCTAGAGCCTGCAAATAAAGACGGGCAGAAGAAAACCTACTCTATGTTAGTTCTGTCACCAAGAGTTAAGATTTATATTAATTGTGTCTTCATGTTTTGTACGCTTCTGTACAAGATAACGAAAGAAACAGACTGATGTCTAAAGAGTACTTACAGAAAAGTAACAGTAAAAATGGCAGCTTCTTGTTCAACAGATCCATCCCTCTTGTGGCGTGAACGTGTCCCTTTTATGGCTTCTGTAGGGAGATGATGTACCTGCTTCCAACTCCTTTTAGTTATGTGGAGCTCACAAACCCACAAGAGCATGAGTTACTAAGCTAAATTATGGGTTGTTTTATTCTTCAGCTGATGTGGGAGCAGAAAAGAACTGGGCTTGACTTTCAGATTCCAGGATATGATGATATGCCTGGCTGTCAATTACCCAAGAAACTGACCTGGTAACTATTGAAGACATGACAAGTGTGGAGTTCCATGGTGCCATTTCGCAGTAGCTTTTTGGAGGATATTTGTACTTTCATAGCGAGGCTTCCTGGAGTGTAAACACTACATTGGATGTCCAAAGGTGATAACCATAGAAAGTCTTGGCTCTACAACTACTAAGCAGCTACCTTTAAAACAAAGCAAACAAAAAACCAACATTTTTAATTCCATAACAATTTCAAGTAACCATTTGTACAGGGGCTACAGTTACTTCACAGCTGCTTCTAGAAACCAGGCTTTGTAAGAGACCTGCGGGTTGTCAGAGCAGGCTTTGCGTTATTTACCACTGGAATCCTTTGTCTCTCTATACCAGTTAAAACCTTTATTTGAATGAGTTCAAAGTAAATGGAAATGGCTTCCTATCCTCCTTCCTACTCGCTCCTTGAGTATTTAGAACCATACTCAACTGTAGCTTTACATTGTCTCTTTTTGTTTAAGAAGATATATGCAAGTGTTATGCCAGGAGACGTTTAATTCTGGTACAGTTTTTTTGGTAGGAATATATCAACAAAAAGTTATGTATCAGAAGGAGCAGTTTTATGTCTTTCTTGGTCTCCAGCTAGAAATTATATACATTAAAAAAAAAGGGGGCAAGACTGGCTTTAAACTCTGTCTGTTGTGAGGGGAGGGGGCATACTGTACACCTAATCATGTTCATGCATGCATACATACATATTTGATACAGACAGGCAGTCATATTTTCTTCCACACAGATCAATCATTGTCCTTCAATTCCTGTCTTGTCTGGCATCTGCCGACCCATGCTTTAATTCTGTCAGGTCAGAGATATACAGGCCTTTGTAGTGTGCTTGTACTTCATGTCATGTCCCAGTGTTGTTGTACATCTTGTTTCAGAGATATTTTGCTGTAATGTTCTGTGACCTTTTCCATTGAGTGAGGCAGTTGGAGAGCCACTCAGTGAGGGAAAATTGAGCTGTTTTATTCCTCCCTAAGGAGCCTCATGTTTCCTTTCCACCATTCATTTGAAAGCTATCATTTTCTTGATTTTATAGCTGAAAAACACCATTGATTCACTGGATGCTAGATGCTAAGAGTCCTCCTATTGACATGCCTATTGACAGTTTTCAGTATATTCTGCGTCTAATTATCACTCTTGGCTAAATGATACACCATGTGGACTTGAGAGATGGAGTCAATAGCTCTCGCTGTATTGTTCTAGCAGCCGTTATTAAGGTTGGTGTTAAAGCAGTGTGATTTATGCAATCAGAAAGAAAATTTCTGTTGGTGTGCTGCATAATTAAACAAAGTACTGAGTGACTGGTGACAAAACCAGGTCTGCCAAAGTCATCAGCAAATGAGAAAAGATCTCTACAGTAAATGGGTGAGACATTGAAGAATCTCTTTTGGCATCTTGCGTTTTTCAATTTTCAAGTGTTCGATTTTTCTTCCTGGTATGTTGGAGAGGTTTTTTCTGCTTTCCTTCTCTTCCATTAGATGGTATTAAAAACTAAGCATATTAATTTACATCTACATTAGTAAAGTTGTGCTGCTAATGCTATTATAAATGGGAGCATTGTTACATTTTACATGATCACTTTTAAATAAAGAACCTAATTATGTGGCTTGCACGTTGAGACAAGGAAGCAAAGTGAATACTCTTGTATTTTGGAAAGTGAAACCATTAGTATTTTATCTGCATCTAGTTGTTGGTCACTAATGTTCATAAATGATGTTTTTATTTAAAGCAATATAATGTTTTGATTTGCTCTAAAGTGTTATGTCTTTAGAGATAGAATATGAAGCAACCATATATTGAAAGGTGTTCTTTTTGCATATGTACAGCTTGGTATATAATATAGATGTATTTGTATTAAAATATGTGTTTAGTGAATGAATACATTGAAACCTTAAGAATAGAGATTTTTTTAGAATATAGAAATGGTACCAAATAATATGGCTCAATGTGATGCCCTACCTTGGAATTTATGTATATTTGTTTGTTGCTGCTGTTGTGTGTTTTTTGTTTGTTTTTGTTTTGTTTTTATTTTTCTTGTGTGTGTTGAGGTATTTTGGCAGATGGAAAAATTGTGTGATACATCTATAACAAAGCTTTATTTTCATGATATTTATTAATTGATGGCTGGCAGAAATTGTTTGAAGCAGTAAGAGTCTTTATGTGCCAACAGCCAAATTGCCAACTCCAGAAAAAAATATTGACTATATTTTTTTCTTCTTTACTAAGCAATTTCTTGTGTAGTCACGGGACCATGAAACATCTCATTTAAGGTTTCCCAGTGAATATAAAAAATTACATACTTGGTATTTCTTCCCTTGTCACTGTTGTGTGTCCCCCTAGTATTCCCTATGGAATGTGAAGGCTGGTAAGTGACTGGACCCAGAAATCACAAGACATCTCTGGAACTTCCAGAGGTGAGCTCCAGTGCTGGCTTTCCTCCTGTTCACAGTAGTACATTTACTTACTATCACCAAGGAATAGGTAAGTAAACAGTAGGAGGGGAAAAAAATAAAGCTCAAAACAGCATTGGCTTTTCTGTTGTTCAGTCCCCTTAGATGTTACTTTCATTATGTTCATAGTAGAAGACTTGAGCGACATATGCCAACAGAAGGATCTAGAAATACTCTGTCTAAAGGTATTAAGAACATGAAGATAAGGACATCCAATTATAACTGGATGAGGAGTAGTATGGACAAAGGACCTAAGGTCTGCTGCTGTTTTTTTTTTTTTTTCCTCAAGTGTGTGAATCCCTGCTGAATTATATAGTGCCACAACAAGCTGCTGCTTGATTCCATATGTTGTCGATGTATTTTTAACCAGATTAAAGTAGATATTTATTCCAAACATGCCTTACACTGCTACAACCATAATTTTTGTTAACACGTACAGATATATTCTGTAATAGACCTGTATCACTGTTGACTCCTTTGCAATGTTTATTCTTTCTCGGCAGATCTGAGTACCAATGGGTTGAAACAGGTTTGGTTCTACAGTTATTAACCACTGACTTTTGACTCTTACCTGTTGAAGTTTGGCTCTTGGCTGTTAGTATCACAACGTAAATATTAACTATATTTAGTCCTCTTTAAAATAGGATGCCCAGATACACGCATACAAAAGTGGGACTGCATTCTACTTCTCGCTGTATGCATTAAGACCACACAGAAGTAATATTGTTTCTATTGTTTCTCATTTGTCATGTAATCTCTGCAGGTTTCCTTTTTATTTTTTTTCGAAACCCAATTCACCACTTCAGCTGAAGAATCCTGCAGCTGTCGTTATTATACAAACATGCTTGTGGAAAAGCAGTGCAAGGCTGAACTAGCAGCAAGCATATGGAGCGCTCGTTTTGGAGCGGTACATGGGAAAGAGTGCGATGCTGCGTTTTCCCTCTGGGATTGTCAAGAAAGGTAGAGCCCTCAGAGAGAGAATCCAAAAGCACAGCAGATCAAAGTGTGTTTGTGACTGGAATGCCCTAGGGTTAGTGCAGTGTGAGGTGTAGCTTGGCAAATCACCATGCTTACAAACAAAAGAGTGTACTATATTCAAATCTTCCTCCAAGCGTTTCAGCATTTCAAAATGACAAATTATTGTTTTTGTTATTTCTGCATTTGGAATTGTTTATGCATTTCAAATGATCTGTAAAGTGAATTGTGTGCACTCAACAAACTTTTTCTTTAAAGTAGGCGGGTTGGAAAAAGCAATGCAGTCACATTAAATGCCAACTATTCTGCTCTTCATTCGGTTAGACAAACAGTAGCCTAAAAAATGGCAGTGGATTAAATTGATATAATGACAAGAATTCATATAGTATACTGTAGATGGGAAGAGGAATAATGCAGTGTCTTTGAAGTAATGTAATGCACTTTGATCTGCTATACATGAAAAATCTACTATACCTGTATTTGTGATGATTCCAAACAGTCTCGCAATATGGTAAATGCAGTTGTTACAACCTGCTGTTTAATTTTAAAGACTGATCTGTTTCATCTAGGAAACATTTCTTAAAAATAAGTATAAAACTATGTTTGTTTGTTTGAATTGGACCTCTACTGAAGATTTCACAACAATGTCTCATTGCTAATATGTGTATCGAACAAAAAGATTAATGGGAATATATGATGACTTGAGGGTTTTAAATTATTCATTTGATGAAGGCTTGTTCTTTTATGAAGAGGGAAAGCCTACTTTTTCTATATTAAAAAAAATCCACATGTTAAAAACTGTAGCCATTTCAAGGTTGTATTTCTGGCACATGGGAATCACTTTGGAAGATAGAAGATAAAGATAAAATTCTGCAATATAGTATCTACAGGAACTAGTTTTCCAAGAGTGCTGATGAATTAACAGGATTGTGTTAATTCATTTTTCAGAATCAGTTAATTCAGGTTTTTCAGAGAGGACTTTCTGTCTTGAAATTTTCCAAAATACATTGTTGTTAGGATTGGGTTGCAATACCTTCATATTTGCTAGTACCTGATTTCACAAATGGTTTCATCTGAAATCAGCAGATACTAAGGTAACATACTATGAGTTGAGGTTTATTTACATTACAATCACAATATAGCTTGTGAAGTTAATACTGGCTTAAGCCCCTGACACCCTCCTACCTCCATCCTCCCCTTTTGTGTTTTGCTTTTAGCACTGTTATTGTTCTAGTCCCTAATTAGACCTGCAATGGGTCCTTTCCATAAGGTGTTTAAAAAAAAAAAAAAAAACAGTCATTACAAGAAGGAATGGCTATGAAAGAGGAGGATAGGAAAACAGTGGTGCTAATACTTAACAGTGTCTGGTATCAATTTGTTGAGATTGTTAAAGATACCAAGATTGATAAAATAACTGTGGTGTAGGACATCATCTCACGGTACTTTTCTTTTGCTTTAAAGTTAGAAGAAAACATTCTTAATAGAAAGACATTTTTTTTTGCATAAGTTTTTACTACAGAGTTAGTACTCATTTTAATAAGGTTGATAATATTTGAAATTCACTATTAAAATGGGAAACAGTAAGGGTGATGTGAGACAGATGTCAAGAGGTCAAAGCAAAAGCAAGAGCTCTCAAGCAAAAGCTTATTCTGTTCTTAGCCTTCTTGGATTTCTTTCTTCTTTCGCACAACAGACTGTAGTGCGATCTCTGTACTTCAAACTTGCCAGATAGTGATACAAATATTATTTGTGAAATCTCTAATTTTTCTCAACACTCCTCCTAATGCAGCCCAGGATGCTGGGGAGAACTTGTGTGGTTTTAGTAGTGTAGATGAGATTGGCTCAGTCCAACTAGTGAAAACAAAGGAGTAGTGGTTTCACTTCTGACATTCACTTTCTGCTTTACTTCATGCTTATGTTGCCAAAGTCATAATAACCCAGTGATGAAGCTAGATTAAGGTTAGATCCCATCTCCTGTGCTTGTTGTAGTTATGTCACATCTGTTATTTGTGATTGTGATTTGTGTCTACTCTAAAAATCACCCCACCTCCCTTCTGTCTTGGTATATGCATATATATCTTTTTTTTTTTTTTAACCCAGATTGTTTAGATCAGTTTCGCAAAAAATTGAATTGTTACTACAGAGAAGACTAATCTGTGGCAAGACACTGAGCAACTGGGGAGTGGGAAAGTGAGAAATGATAACATAAAAGCTAATCCCAAATCCATCTTTTCATCATCTTTCCACCTCATTAGGTTATGCAGTGGCACATTGGTCATTCAGTTTTATCATTCCTTGCATAGCAGGGGCAAGGGATTGCTGGCGCTTGTACTATAGGTGCTGGGGACTCTTGGAGAGTTGTTCTTCTTTTAAAATCTGATGTCTAAATTATCCCTTGTGATATACCTTTGCAACTGCATTGTGTTGGAAGAGTTTATATTTAAGACTAGATGACTTAATAAGTTTACCTGGTTCCTCTGAGAACCTTCTGTTATTTCCAGTAGTGAAAAATGTGTAACTCTTTACATAAATTTGTGATGGTAGATCCCATTTGTGTGCATCTGGAAAGGAAGAATAAATCTTGCCCCTTTTGACATCTATTTTGGATTGCATGTCAATAGGTAGGGAAAGAAGGCTTTAATCATGCACAAACCCAAACTTTAACCTTTGTATTGCTGAGAGTGACTGTTTTGGCAAAAGTGAGGGAAGTAAATCTGATGGTGGCGGTTGTAATTGGCAATGAATGCAAATGTTTGATTTCCTCAGCGCTACCTAATAAATTCAGAATCCCAGCTTTCATATTGTTGTATAGATTCACACTTGTTAACTGTTACGGCTTCAGCTGGGATGTCTACTGCCATATGTGTTTTCACTGAAGTTTTTCTAAGGTCTGTGAGCTACTGATAGTAGGGAAGACCAGTGTGTTTACCAGTGCTTTATAAACTTTATTCACATAATGTCTGGCCTAGCCTAGCAGCAGTGACTCAGTGGTGGGTTTGGCTTGTCATCAGGGCAAACATCCTGGCACATTTAGATGTACAGAGTACCACCTTTTACATGGAGTCTTGAATATTGCAGCCCACAAGCTAGTCTTCTGCTCGATTTGAGACAATTCAGCATACATATGAGAGACCCTGTTGTGTCAGCAATCTGCTGTTTTGTTATGAACAAAACTGTTAGCTACTTTAGCTTTAAGTCTTTCTTATAATATGCTTTCCTTGATTAAAGGGAGCATGACTCTTATACTGCTGATTCTCACACTTCAGGCTGCAGACAACTTGTTGTCCATATGCATCTGGCAACTTGCATAATCCTGGCTCTATCACTTTGCTGCCTACTGCTTCTACAGATGTCCAGTGCTTTCACTGCAAAAAGGAGTCTAGATGTCTGTTGGAAATGAGGAGGAGCTGCCAGCCTGCTTGCCTTTCCTTGCAGCAAATAGAAATGGAAGTAGAAGCCACTAACAGAACATCTAAAAATAGCTGAATAATTTCACAAGTTATCTTTTTCAGTAATTTTGTAGTCACTGGTGGGAGGTGTCAGAAATCTGATTTAGTATTGCTTTTGGCCCCACTTTGTGTGCGATTTGTACAAGGTGGCCTGCAGAGGTCCCTTACAACCTTGATTATTCTGTGACTTGTGACTGGGAAATGTATCCAAAATGCTCTTTATGTAAGATAGCTATCTCTTGTGAAAAATGCCTGGGAGGTTCTAGTATCTTTCAGGAGGGACTAACTGGTAAACAGCAACACTTACTACCCACAAATTAATACCTGTTTGCTAATTACTGATACCCCTTGCTACTACCTAAAAAATCCTAGTGCTTAATGGATATTTATTTAATGAGGTAAACCATGCCTTGTTTCTGTGGTACTAGACGTTATTAAAAATGTTCTAAATTTAAATTGAAATGTTTGCACAGGTTCACCCTAAGGTTTCTGGCAGGTAGTATGGCAAAGCAGCAATAGTCATTATTTATTTATTTATTTATTAAGTATTCTATTTTCTCAATTTCTGGAGGTAATGATATTTGGAAAGCCACCACCCTGAACAAAAATAGTCATATTTTGACTGCAGTGATATTACCAACCGAGAACACATAGCGTTTTGACAGAACCAGATCAAAATGCTTTGAATTTTGGAAATGATTTTTCTCCTGCTATTTAGTACTCTGATGAAAGAGGAACAGTTGTCACTTTGAAAGCAGTGTTCTGTACATAGTGAGGATTTCCAATTAGTGCATTTTAAGACTTGTATAAGATATGATGCTTAAAAATGGGACATTACAAAATGAAATTGTCACAGCCCTTTCTAATAGAGTTCTGAAAAAAGTCATTGTATGGCAGTACAGTTCACATGCTTGTCTTAAGGCAGTGACTCATTTTCCCATTCCAGTTACAGAGAACCTTTCATAATTATCTAAAAGTTGCATGTAAAGAGTATTGCAGATCATATAATGGGCATATTGTAAGCTGTATAACATGTATATGTCAAAACTTCATTGAAACAGAAACATTGTGGAGTAGTAGTCAGAAAACAAATATGCAGTACTTGCTCTTCTAAATGGTAATTGCACCAGCTAGGCATGTGCGTGAGGGTAAAGAGCCAGAGTCCTACGAAAGTGGTGGCAGATAGACAACAGCTATAAGTTAAGGATGTGCCACAGAGTAAATTCGGGTTACATAATGACAAATCTGCAGTTGATTGTCAGCTGACTGGCTACAGGTTATGAGCAATTTTAGCAGAGACAGCTCATGCAAATAATCTGGACCTAACTTGTTCGATGCCCGAAGAAGTAACTGGCGATCCTGACAGGGAAATGCTGTGCTTTAGCCTTTAGGTAATACTGGGAGGGATCACAGAGGACCTAATTATGCAGCCCATACTCGCATCGGTGTGTACTTGTAAGAGCAGGTGTCCTGGACTTCAGTGGGATTATTTCTGTGAATAGCTTTCCAACCAGTGATTTCAGTGATTCATTAAAGTGTCCAGGTATAAAACTGTTTTCTATTATAAATGGTATTTCTCAGCTGAAAATAGTTAAAAAGCATTATCATTCATTCTAAAAGCAGTATGGTGGATAAGTGTAAATGAGATTTTATAACTAGTTGTCACTCTTTTGCACACTAAGTTTAATTATCAGAAGAAGAAATATCATTTACAATATTTACACCAAAGGTTAATGATATGAAGTACTTTATTATGCAAACAATGACATTTTAACAACAGGATGCATCCTGAAGGGAGCAGTTTTTTCCCTTTAGCTTTATTTGCTGGTCTCAGACAAGCCACCTTTGAGCAGATAATATTAGATGGTTAATGTGTACAAAGCTAGCTTCTGCTTCCAGATTAGACCTTAAAAAAGCATTCTAAATTTATGAATGCATCAATGCATCTTACAAATACATTCTACGGTGGGAGAAGTAAGGAATCCTTTTTCATCTTAATCATACGTTTCCATTATATTTAGCAAAAACAAATGAGTAATATAAACACAACTTGGACTGGAAGTCTGACATAAAACCATATGGAATTGTCAATTCAAAAAATAACTTTCTGTTAATGATGCCTTGCTTTTCTTTTCAATTTCTTTAACAGCAGCAATACATGATGAAACAACCTCTCTTAAGAGATCATAGGTTTCATACTGTCCTTTTCATATGTTATTGAGAGCTGGTTTTGGCTGGGGTTGGGGAAGACAATGGCTATGTACTCCATTGGTTCAACGGGTCTGCTGTTTGTAATATAGTGGTTTCAGCTGCCTGGTTTGTGCTGAAGCACGAGGAGCTCTTCTGCAACTTCTGTTAGGATGCCTAGCTGCAGCTGAACAGGCTCCACTGAGGAGCAGCTGTGTGTAATCTGTGCCCAAAAAAAGGCAGCTTGGCAGCGTGCGAGCATAGACTCCTGTATGCCGGTTGCATCAAGATTCAGCTGTAATGACTTGCTAAGAAAGTTTGTAATGTAAATAAGATACAGTCTATCAAGCTGAAGGTCATGGAATAATATCAAAGCAGAGTGGTGTTGTTACAGAAATTGTGGTTTAGTCATTCAAAACAAGCAAGTTATTTATTTGTGTGACACACAAATATAACTCTGTGTTCTCTCCTGTGTGCTTACCTTAGCACATTGAGGTACGACTGAGGGATTTCCATCCTAATTCTTACTGATGCTGGTGAATACTGGAACTTTTAAGACTTAGTTTTTGTTGACCACTATTTGGGAATAAAGTGATCCCATTTCTGTTTGTGTTTTCAAAATGTTCCTTGGCTAGTTACGTGTCTAAACTCACAGGAGTTTAAGGGAGTAACCCAGCCCTGCCCTGCTTATTTGGGATGTTTTCTTTATATATTCTCTGATGTTGCCTTTTCTGTTTTGAATCTAAATACAATACAAATTCCTTATAAATAAGGAAGAGATTCTGTCTTAAGTAGTCATATACTTTGATCGTGCTGTTGTTTCCCTGTGAAAGAAGGAAGGAGTATGAATGCATGGGTGTGCTTGCAAAATCAGGGCTATTAGTTGGATTCCAGATCTTTGCATTATGAATTTGCTCTCTTTTTCCCTTGCTGTTTGTGTGCTCTTTCCCTTGCCTTTTGGGATCCTAATGTTGGCCCTGAAGACTTGACATTCTAATGTTGCATGAATCACACCCAGAAGTTAAGCAAATACAAAGAAATACTAATGGACTCTTCCAGAATCAAAGATGACAGGAAATCTTCTGGACATTGAAGTGCATGTCATCTGCCCAGCTCTTGTTGGTTTTGTTTTGTGTGTGGCTTTATTATTATTATTATCATCATTATTATTATTACTATTATTATTATAGGAAGAAGCTAGAAGAATGTGGGGAGATTTTTTCCTGCTGTAACAATGGTAGTGTGCAATTTAGAACTCAAATCTACCAGAAGATCTGCTTGTGTCTCTCCCCCGCGCTCTCTCACTACTGGAACAGGTTGCTAACTAGTTTTTTCTGTATTTTTGTGTTTACGTTGTAAAAGAAAATACTGCAAAAGGATATGTAATGTAATTTTTTACAGATTTTTAAAAAAACACACCTAGGCTTTACCCTGGGGATGAGTCGTCTGTTGTGTGTGTATATGCTTAGGGCTGTGGTGGTTTCATTGTAGGCCAAGCTCATTATACAGGCAGCTCTATGCATATTTCTGTCCACGCCTGACAGTTTGCTCATTTTTCAAACCTGTTGAACCATCTTTCTCCATGCCAGGAGATTCTTCTGCCTTTAATCTTTTTTCTTCCTTTTTTTTTCCTTTACCACAGTGGGAATTATGTGGACCTTTGTTTCCCCTCATACCAAGAGCTGAGTTGTTTGTGCCTCCTGATCTCTTCCCCTACCAGTGATCCACCCACACATTTGTTTTTTTTTTTTTTTATAAACTCTTGCCAGAAGTTGTGAGCAATCCTGTCCCTTCCCCAGTCTTTTCTGCTGACTCCCCCCCCAACACCATGTTCTGTTTTTATTTTTTTGTGAACTATGTCCTTTTATATGTTAGTGTAGTCCACAAAAGCCCAAAAGTTTTTGAAGCATTGGGACTGACTGAATGAGAGCCAAGAGCAACCAAGCGTTGTTACCTCTGAGCAGGGCCTGCAGAAAGAACTGTGTGTTTGTAGCATTCACTAGGAGTAATATTTCCTGTATGCATAGCTGCTTTTGTCAGGGAATCCAAATTGCTTTACAAATATTAATACAGCCAAGTAACACCTCCTTGGGGCAGGTGATAACGTGTCTTTCTGACTTCTTGTTTTTGTAATTTAATTTTCTTAACTCATTATGACTTATGAGATTGAAAGCTGCATGTGATGCTGGGAGCAAACGAGATGAGTTAATCTTTCTCATCTGAGAAGTTTGACTAGAATAAATAGTTGGGTTGATTCAAAATGAATTACTAAGACATTTAATCAGAGTTTGAGTCTGCTACAGACTGAGACGGGAACCCCTTCACACTAGAAGCATTTGTTTACTCTAGTCTTTAGCTACACAAAATTTATATTGGAAATAGTTAAACACAATTTTTAAATAGTTATGTTTATATAGTTGTATTCTTCATTAATTTTGCTGTGAGCATTCTTACTCCATAATGAGTGTCTTTTCCAGTTCAGTTTAATCCACTTTTAATACATTTTCAAAAAGTGTATTAAGTTGAATTAACCAGGAAGCTGCCTTGTTATTACAAAATACCATTCTTGAACAATTACAGGTGCAGATCAGACCCGTGTCACATCTGTGTAGCCAGGAGTTGACAAAGCCTATATTTATTAAGGGTTTCCACCTTTTTTCTGGGACTTTTTTTCTGAGAGAAATATGTTTATCTGCTCTATGTAGTGCATTAGAAAGTGAGCACATGCTCACTTTGGGAATAATACAATTTGGGAAAGGGAAAAAAAAAAAAACAGAATTCAAAGTGTATATATATACCTGAAGGCAAAGCATGAGAAAGTAATGGTTGGAGAGGTTTTTATTCTGAGGAAAACTCTATCAAGTGGTCTTCTGTGTTAAACCCATCTCAAGAGGAAGTATTATCCTTGTACCATATATAATCAGAAGATGGATGTAGCTTTGCCAAGGTTTAGGTGTCATATCCTAGAAATGATCCTAGAGTAAAGCTGTGCAATATAACTCTTCGCACAGGGTATCAGTAACACTGAAAAATCTTAAAGTCTTGCTAATTCATGATACCATCATTCATTTATTGGACTAACAAAAATCATTTGCTGTCTGTGTTGGATTAAAAAAAAAGTATAAAATTATGACAGAAAAAAAGACTTTTTGGTATTCAAGTCGTTTTCTCAAATACACTGAAACTTTGTTTTATCACCTCAAACTAATAAAACGGCCTCTTTATAAGACAGAGGCTAATAGTGGCAAAGCGTCTCTGCTAAACTTCACTGTGTGTGTGTAATTTTCTTCCTGCCAGATAATTGCATTTCTGGCTGAAGTTCTGAGCACCAGTCATGTCTCTTGCCCAGTTAAGTCAATGACAGGTGTGTGGTCTGTCTGATTTCGTAAGGATACACAGTGCTGACATGTCCTATTTAAAAGATGTGAACTCAGGTGTGTCTAAAGCAGAGGCTGGTTCTAGCACACACAATATTTATTCTTTATATGTCAACCTTTTATTAGTCAGTGTGAAATATTTATATGTGTCAGTCTAGATTCATGTGGTGACTTTTTTTTTAAAAAGAGGGTTTTACAATAAATCTAGATAACAACAAAGTTCCTCTGAATGCTACTAGCAAGCATAACACTTTAAAGATTTTTTTTTTAAAGATGTCGCAATGTACTAAGGATTTTGAGTGTTTAGATAGTCCTATTTCTTTTGAGTCTCTGCTGAAGGAATGGGGAGTATAATTTTTGTGAGGTAGTATTGCTGGACCCTCTCAAATTTCTTATAAATTGCTACATAACTTGAAAGTATTGAAGATATGGGGCTAAACATACCTTTTTAAGATCAACTTGACTAAGGACACGTTGGAAATTTTGTTTGTTTCTGGAGCACAAGAAAATAAGTGACTAAGTTTCTCATCCAAGGACAGGGCATGGCAAGTAGTGAAAACATTTATGCCATTTTAATATAAATTGTTGGAAATATATATTCATATACATATATATATTCATATATACGTATGGACAGAGAGTGATTCAAGCTGACATTATTCTGCCTCTTTTTCATCTTCTCTTGACAAGTGCTGGAGGCTGTCAGGGTAGTCCTCCCAGATGGTGTGCCTAGCCAACACAAGGCTGGACTTACGGAAAAATAACACCTAAATTTGAGTTTGATAGTGGAATTATTTGTATGGATGTTGTTTTATGGCTATATATCAACAAGAAAATGAGAAAGAATCACGAGCACCTTTATCTTCGACTAACCCAAGTAAGACCTAGTACTTCTGGTTTTATCTTGCCATTAGAGACAATGCTGTTATCTAACTTTTGTTATCTAACTTTTAGCTGTTAAACTGGATGGAGCAGGTAGACCCCTTGAGGTATGCAATTTTTCACTGTTGATGCTGGGCATCCCTAGTCTCAGGTGGCCCGTGGACAACAGTACTGAGCAAGGAAACAACATTCTGTTGACTAATTCTGGACTCCATCCTAACTTTATTTTCTTTCCTGGGCCACGTTTCTTCTGTTACCTCAAGCTATTCAGACCTTCTGCCAGATGTGATCAGGGAGTCTGACAGACAGCCTGTCTGAAAATTGGTCATGTTTCCTGCATATTCACCCAGATTTTATGGAGAGGACAGGATCAAAACTTTTGGGAATAATAGGCATCCAAAATTTCTCTGTCGTATTCTCAGAGAAAAGAGGGCTCCAAAACAGACTCCCCACCACAGTCAGTCTCCTTCTATAGAGATAAGCTGAGAAGCAGTTATGGGGAGAAATATATCTAATTATTAGTATTGATAATGGACATCCAGTTAGATGAAACCTGGCATGAACAGTGAAATTTTGGGACCCGCATATAGGCATATTGTAGTTAATGTTTTTTTGCTGTTGTATCATGGCAAATATATCCACAGTATTGCTTGGCTCATGCGAAGTATTGCTAGGAAGAGAGCTAAAGAGTTTTGAGGGTATATGGAGAAAGAGGGGAAGTGCTGTTACAAATGCAAGGGAGGAACTTCTTAAAAGGATGAAGCAAAAATACAAAAGCGGTATTTGGATAAAAACCTTAGGTGGCTATAAGGAGGAGAAAAGTTTAAATAACCTGCTTTAAGATAAGGAATTGTGTCCAGTGGGAAACAGCAGAATCAAGTCATTTGGATGTATAAAATGCTTTTTGAAGTATATGCTAAAAAAGTAACAAAATTTGCTGCAGAGAAAAACCCTGTGTTAGCAGTTCTTCCACCCTTACCACATCCTATTCCCATTCCACACCTTACCACATCCTATTACCATTCATATTTCTGTGATTTCTGTGTGTAAGATTAGTATGTGTAAGATTGATTCAGTAGATAGATTCAGTAGATAAAAAAAAAAAAAAAAGAGCTGCCTTCATTGCCAGATATGATCATTGCAGATATGATCATATGTAGGAGGGGGAAATACATAAATAAAGAGACAAGACTCTAATTCAGACAACCTCTAATTCAGTTCATAAGAAAACTTAAAAAAAAGCTTAAGATGAGACCTTGTCAGAGAGCTCCAGTCTTGTCCTAGGTGCTGCTCTTTATTATTTAGTGAGTGATGTAGCATTGTTTTCAGCTGAGATCATCATATTTGGAAGGGTCTAAAATATGTTAGCCCTTTTGATTCCTTTAGGAAAAAAATGAAGCACAGCCTCCATAGCTCGCAGATGTTGTTGTTGCATGGAAAAGCATAAACTCAACCTGCAACAGAGTAAGAAATTTTGTGATGTTCTTGCAGTTGGCAGAAACAGTGTCCTTCAGATGCTTTGAATCGTTATATCGTTTACATTTGGTTTCTTTTTTGATGCTTTTCATAACTTTCATAAAATATACCACACTCGATGCTATTGAGAAGAAATAAAATTTATGTAAGATGAAAAGAAGTGCTTTACTGCCAGTGTGCAGCTTTTAGCCTTGATTTGTTGTAAAGCTAAGAGACAATTTAACATTCGGGATGGGGAGAGAAGGGGGATTACCTAAGGGATACTGTTGTTGAGGAGAGTGTAATTTTACTGTCAGATATGCTTGGACTTATTTTTGTCAGAGTAATTTGCAGTAATCTGTGGGTTATTTGTGCTCTGATTTTCTCCAAGGTACTGTGATGTGTTTCTTGAGACCTATTGTACAGTTTGAGTTAACGTGTGCCTTAGCCTGCACCCGCCTCGCCAGTTCTGTAGCCTCCCTTGCCAGTCATGGAAGCGTGGGCTTGTGGGGACCCCTCGCAAAGGAGACTGCTACTCTTTTTATTCTGGTGGGAATGGATGCTCTCAGCGCTCCCTGCTACTCTGCTTGGGTAGGAGCACTGTCATCCTGGGGTTCAGTTTCTCTTGTTTGTGGAGGTATGGAATTGTACTTGTCACCTTCAATTTTTTTCTGTTCTTTCTTTATTATTATTTTTTTCAAGTGATTAATTATACCTAGAGATTTATTTAGAGAAGTCTAATGAACTATTTGTACTCAATGCATGTGTAAGTAATGAGAATGAATGTGATGGCAATGTATCTACATAGTACAAAATACAGGTATCAGTTTTAATATCACTCTAATTTTAAATTAGCAAAAGGTTTTCCCCCCTTGGAAACTATGCTTTGTGGATTAATCAGTCTGTCACTTAAGTAAGGATACCATTTAAATTATTATGGTCGTATTAATTCCCCTTCATTTGTATGTTTTATGTATTTTGTAGCCATATTTTTAAACATCTATTGCAAATACACTTAACAATTCTAGTAGAAAATTACTTTTTGTGTTTCTGTAATGATCCCCTTGAGGTTATTTTTGCATAAATCCTTTCTTCTATTTTCAGATACAGATCTGTTTTACAGTAGAGAAAAAAGCATTCATAGCAAAAAATGTAAATTAATTTTTTTATATAAAAAATTCCTCTGTGGGACCTAATTTCTGAAATATGATCAGAGGCATCCTTTTTTAAAAAAGAACTAGTAATTTGTATATTTTATTATAATTACGAATTCCTTTTTATAACAAAAATATGCAGCTCTTATCAGTTGTACAGTGTTCATTGTAGATATCTGAAGAAGAATATTTTCTATATAGCTTATAAATTTGTCATAGACAATTTTCTGTTAAGCATAATAATAGATTCCTTGAGTACTTACACCTCAGAGGAGCCTGAATAGACGTTTGCTGCAATTTCTATTAAACCATAGTGATTTCGTTTTTATGTATTTCATTTTACTTGCTGTGTAGTTCTCCCCTCTCCCCTTCTTTTTATCAGTGTTGAGACATCACAGGAAGTTCTTACTAAACTTTGGCAAAAAAAAAAAAAAAATGGCACTTGAAATTCAGGAGCTTCATTTTACATGGTACTCACTTAGGAAAGGGTACAGCATTGCATGCTGATTTATGGCAATAGTTACTGAATTTGAATACCATCATCTGTATTCCATAATTTTATGCATTTTTGGTATAGAACATAACTTACCCCAAAGCAGTATTTGTTTGTGAGTTTGCCAGTCAATATCTCTGACTTACTTAATGGCTTTAGATAAGGTTGAAGGGAGCTGATACTAGTTTTACTTTAATATAGGGGAACAGCACAATATAATTTGTAAAGGTTTTAATTAGTTTTTATGTATTTACTCTTTTGATGCCATCTGACTTGTGTGTAGAGTCTCAGCGACAGAATAAAGCAGCATTCCTCCTGCCAACCATACCATTAGTGTAGGATTTACCTTTGCAAAGCAGAGTTGCACGTCACCATAACTCTGCGCTGCCACTGCCAGCTTGGAGCGGAATTCCAAATTCAGATAACTATCCCTTTTGCTCATTGCCTAGTTGAGCCTGTCTTTAAGTTTAAGGAATTGATATCTGTTAGCATGTAAGTTTAAGTGTATTTTTGTTGGGAAGAATGCTGTTGTCAATGGCCTTTATTGGTATATGCCAGTATTAATTTAAAGAGAGAGGTTTCCACAGAGAATTTTTATCTGCTTTAGTAAGAAGTTATTTAGGTTGTTATATGTGTTGGTTGGCTTTTGGATAAAAGATTCATAGATGGTACAGTTTTTTAAATAGTTTCAGTGTCTGAGAATGTACATGTTTGATTCTGGATCCTACTACTACTCAATGAATTGTAACTGCTTATTGAATTGTCATCTCTCTCTCTCTCTCTCTCTCTCTCTCTCTCTCTCTGTCGGTTTCAACATAATGATTTTTGGATTTTTTTTATTTTTTTTTTTAATGACTAGAGGGCTTCTCTTATGGAAAAGAAGTCCAGAGCTTCCTCCCTTCATTCTTTTGGTCCATAATTACGGCCCATAATTATTTCATTGTGAACTATCACACAGTAGGAGGCCAGCCTATGGCAAACTTGTCAAGATACTTTTACAGGATCCACATTTTTCCCCCGTTTTATTAAAAGTAGCATCAAAACACAAACCACAAAACTTGCCTGTATCTTATGTGCTTGTCTTGCAATAAATGTTAACACATGCATTAAGTGTGTGGATGCAGCATTCATATTTTACAATGTAACATGCTTCATCTAATGCACCCACTGGCCTCCTTGATCAAACTAATACAGATGAACCCAGACAACCAATACAGACCCAAAGGGGCTCACAGGGGCTCAATCAGTAAAGCACAGAAATACCATTAAGCAGTAATAGAACGTCTTCACAAAAAAAAACTCATTTCATTTATACAATTTTTGGAAATGTACAAAATGAGAAGATGAGCCTGAGAATGTTCCACTGCATGTTGCATCAGTAAGCTCATGAAGACATATTTAGGAAAATTAGTATTTTAATTTCTCTGTGCAGAAACTCAAATGAAAATTGTGAGTTGCTCTGACTTCTGAAAGTTAACTTCTGAAGATGTTCCATATTTTAAATTTTCTGAGCATTTTCTTTTCATTAGATTTGATTCTTTAGCTCTAATTACTCACTAATATCCTTTATGGTGTGCTTTTCTAATTGATAAAAATATCATGGATTGGACACGCATTATTATTCACAGTTGAACTTATTTTAGATTGCTATTTATAGAACAAATGTTTTCTGGGAAATGTGTCTTTTCCTTTAAATATTGGCGTGCTTCAAAGGAAGCTGGAAAATGGAAGATGGATGCCCACTTTGATGTATTGCTGGCCCGGTACCAAAAGATGCTGAGTGTCTTGTCTCAAGGCACTGTGTACATCACAGAATCAGTCCCCTAACTGATTGTAGTGAGACATAATACATCACTTTCATGAGAAGATTGAACTACTCCTGTTTGTATAGGATAGAATGTTTTTCTGGTATGGTGTGTTCTGCTGCATAGTGTTTTGAAAATACTATACATTTGTATGCACCATTTAGATTTGTGCATGTGAACCTGTATACAGTTTAAATGCATGTAGTATTCCATTTTCTAGTAAAGTTACCAGAGGAGTAAAAGAAAAATTTGCTGGGCCTATTCTTCACTTAGCTTTTTATTTTTAACAAATGAAAAATACGTAGAGCAGTTGTCATTTGTTAAAGTGTAGCAGAAAGAGCGAAACAGGCCAGTGGATGCTTCATCAAGAACGCTCATTCAGAATGATGAATGTGGCTAAACACACATTTGTTCGTAAAACTCGCAGAGTGGATGAGCATCATTAAGCATGAGGAATAGGTGCAGCACGCTGAGAAGAGAGTGGAGCAAACAGATGTTGTGAATTTTCGCAGACATCCTTCATCCACCAGTCCATCATTAATATGGTTGAAGGTGATCCTTTCTTTTTATTTAATAAGCACAAACAAAGTATGTATGCTATAATACTGCTGAACACACTTTTTCCAGAGGGAGTAGAGTTTAGATAGAGGGCTACTAAAATGCAGATAGATTTACTATTTACAAATGGTGATAGCATGTCAACCTCAGGAGCTGCACATATGCTTTGACATGGCTACTTTCTTTCCTCTTCGAGTGCCTTTATTTGACAAGCTTCCCAATATAAAGGTCTGACTCTGCAAAGGATGCCCTGAAAATCCATTTGGTCTGTGGAATTAACCTTTCTGATGGTTTAAGTGCTAATGCTGAATTGGTGCTTCTGCGTTCATGTGAGAGAATTCTTTTATATATTGTTGTCATCTTTCCAGATTTTCTTAAGTTTTCAGTCTTGGATGTTAATTGAAATGCATATTTCTGCGTCAGATTTTAATTCCTGATGTTCAAAAGGTTTGGAGGAGTGCATTTAATCTTCACCACATTCTTTTAAAGTTCTGATCTTTTTTATAGTGCCTTCTGCCATGATGAACTGTTACATTAAAGTATCTTTCAAGTCTACTTTTACAAATACCTAACAATCTCCTTTTGATGATGAACTGCTTCTGTGGTGGTCATCTGCATCTACAAAATGATTATTCTTATGTTATCAAAGTTTTTGTATGTACTAGTACTTGTTAATTATTAGCCATTCAAGTTAAAATGAGTGCAGCCTTTCACAGCCATAGATATGTGCTCTAATAAACAAAACAGTGCTTAAAGGTGTTCCCACACAGTTGCTTCTCTGCTACAGGAGTTCCTGCTGCGATCCTGGGAACTTTCCTATGTGTGCTTAGCCTTGCACAACAAGTGTGTTCAGCCTATCCATGTGTGAATTTATGCAAGTATACAAAATTCTTTACAGGACTGCAGCTTGAGCGAAAGTTGCAGGAAGATGACCTTGAAGCTAGGGGAAGAGAGAGCAAAGATGTGGGAAAAACATGATTTTGAAGTACCAGAACTATGAGAGGTGATACAGTGGTCAGTCATACATTTCTCTGTGTAAAGGCATACTTTCCCGCCTGTAGGCATGTCCCAGAATAGAAACGACTGTCTTTAATGTATTTTGCACCAGCAAATTAATAGTAAGTCAAGCAATCCTAATTATCTCTCCACAGAGTAGAAGGAGAGGAGGAGAAAAACAATAACTTGATAGTGCCACTTACTCTAATTTGTTCATCTGTATGTTTTGTGATATTAATTATCATTTTCTTTGTTAAATTTTTGATGGCTTTTGAAGCGTTAGTGAAGATGTTGCATAGAAATATTATTATGGAATATTACACCAACCGTGCTAAATTCCTCTCATTAGGGAGAAACTGAACAATCTTTCACATTTTTTCTGAGGTTAGTACAAATAGGTGATTTGTTCCAGAGGCAAGGTCTTTAGCAAGAAATCCCAAGAGCCCTTTTCAGTTCTGTAGACTTCTGAATTTTGCAATATAGAATTTCTAAACCCACTTTCACTTCATTTTTTTTCATGTTTTATTTTTTCAAACTTTGTCTTTTGCAAGGTACATGGGATTTGAATTTTCATTGCTTAGCTATGAAAAAACTGGATTCATTTTACCTGAAGATTTTTATCATTAGAGATCAGCTGCTGTCTCTGTTAATATTATACCTTTCTATGCTTTGATAATAGTTAAGGAACTATTACTACCTAGTCAGATTGCCTGGCTATGTCAGTTGTGCTTAATTGCATTCCTAAAAAGACACTTTCACTGTGGTATTGCACTGTGCTTGTGACCCCTTCTGCTAGTGTGTTTTAGTCTCCTGGCTGGGAAGGGTGTACAGGCTGATCTTTCCTATCTGGAGAGAAGGAATGCTTGTAGGCCTGGGTGCTGGATGTTCTCGAATACGGGACTGTGTAAATGTCATGGTTTTTGAAATATGACCTATTTCTAAACCTTTGTTTTAATGTGCAAAAAACCTTTGGCGAGTAGAGAACACAGGCCTGCTTTTAGAGGCTGCAAATGAATGTGAAACTGGGGCTAGAGAATGAGCCCAACAGGCTAAGTAGAGGCAATACTGATACACTGAAAGTAGTATTTTTTTTTTTTTTTTCACAGACAGAGAGGTAATATGCATGATTATTTTTATTCTGTGTACCATTTTAGGAAACTTAAGCAAAGAAGGGTTTCAAGGTTGAAAGGCAGGAGGTAAGAATTCATTCAGGACAGTGTGGATATTCTTGCTAGATCTCTCAAACTATACATGACTTGAAGGAACAGAGTTGCAGTGGCTCAAGTTGATAGATTTAAGTAGGTTTTGAATATTATTTGGTCAATTAACAGAATATTTATTCTGATATTTTTGCAAATCTTTTATCCTGGCATTCATGGATGAATGCCCAGTTGTGGGGGCCAGCTCTGCTTAGAGATTCTGGTGTTTCCCCTGACTTTAAATGTTAATACTCTAAATGGAGTTTAAAGTCAAATATACTTCTTGTAGATAGGTAGAAATGGCTGGACCTCTATTTTTCACAGGGTCTCCTCCTCTGAAAACATATGTCCCTATAAATTCAGTACTAAGTATATAAACCTATGAGTATATTTTTATACAAAATGTTTTAAAGATGGAATGTATTCTTTCTTTTTGCTGTGGCGCGTCTTGTGCTTTTTCAAACACATCCAACAAGCCACTGCATCTTTACTCCTCAAACACACTTTTGAAATTCTTCTGATACACATGCCACTGTCAAGTCTTGTGTGCACTATTATTGTGATATCACAAAATTTCTTTTTGCTCTGCCATCTTCCTTTGCTCAGAATTTTTCTTCTGTTTCACAGTTGCACTTGTAAGATCTTTATTCCGCATGAAATATTTGTGTGTGTTCTGAGACCATATGTTGATAAGCAGTAATTTGATGAGCAGTGCCACCTTACGTAGTCCTTACCGTTCTTTCCTACACTTGCACTGATTGTAGGACACTTCAGTTGTGTCAGTCTTGTCACCCTATAATTATTGGGGCTGAATGGTGGACCAGATCAGAAACTGATCCATGTCAAAAATGATCTCAGGAAAAAACAGATTCTTAGTTGACTCATTTCCCTGTTGCTCTTCATCATGCAACTCCACAGACAGTTGGGAAGGGTTAGTGTGGAGGCATGAATGAGTAGCTCAGGCTGAGGGTATTGGGCCTGCCTGAAACTACCCTGTGAACCTCCTATGCAGAACTGTCTAAATACTACTTCCACAAAAGCATATAGTGTTGATTACATACATTTGGGTAACAGTCATTTGTTACATATATTCCAAAGGGGAACAGTTTTCCATACACAATATAAAAGAATAGTTAGCAATGTTGTTTTACTCGTTATGGCTTTTCTGAGTAGACATAATCTTAAAAACATACCTTATATGCAATAATGAGTTTCCCTTTTCAGTGTAAATCAGATGCGACTCATACCACGTTGTGCCTCTTGGTCTCAGTACATCACTTGCATCTGCTAAACTGTATGGAAATTGGTGGACAGTAAGCAAAAATGCTTTCAGGATATATCATAATGTGCTGATCTGTTCAGTTTTATAGTCTCTATAAACACAGTTTGTAGTTCATTCTTTGTTGAGAAACATACATCAGAATCTTCATAAACTGAGAAACCTGTAGGGAAGTAAAATTGATAAGGTGGGTAATCTTAGACGTTAGTTAGGGCCGACATGCGGTAGTTCTGGTTAGAATTTACTAGTGACACACGAATGGCACTGCCTATTTCAAATTAGAATGTTTTCTGAGATTGTGCATTCTGTATTGCCTTAATGTTTATCATTTGATGGTTTTTTTTCCTAATATTTGTTATATATTCCTTTTTTGGAGCTTAAATTTACAATTAAATTAATTTCGCTTGGCTTTAGGGTTTGTGATATAGACAGGGAAAAGAATACAGTTCTTGAATTCCATCAAATTTAATGCCAAACTGCCACCCTGAAACAGTTCTTTAATAAATTTTAAGTACTGAAATAACATACAAGTGAGGAGCTCCTTGGATACTATACGGTGTAAGTATGCCTGCCAAGTCTAAATCCTTTTACTGATAAATTAACAGCTCCCCCTGAACCTGAACCTTTATCAGTAATGTGCAAATTTACAAGGGGATGATTGGATCAGTAGTGTGTACGGACTGACACCAGCCTGAACATTGCATACCAGCTCCAACAGTTGTAATACAAAACAGTGTGTGCATGCGTAGAGATAATCTGCCTGCATGGGGGCATTGTGTATATTCCGGCAGTGTTCTCTTTAGTTAATGGGGGCGAGTGCTGGCATGTGCTGATACTAAACTGGGGAAACTGTACGCAGATGCTGGTGATGGCGGATCACATCGTTCCCAGTGTGAAGAAACGCAAGTATGGAAGCTTCAATTCCTAGTTCTAGGCCTGTCATTTGTACCCTGCAGGGAAGGTATCTAACCTTTCTATACAGGACGTTTTTCTTTTTGTTAGGTGGGCAATAATGATGCTGGCTGACTTGCGAAGAGGTAAGAGAGGACAGATATGTTAACTAATCTTAGCTAACTGCAGTCCACAAAACATTGTGTAAATGAAGGAGAGGAAGTTTACTAAAAAGAAAACCTTTCAAATTATGGGAAAGAGAATCCAGGCTATGTAGTTTCTCTTTCAAAATCAGTATCAGGATATTTGGAGGACAGGCTATCACTATTATGTTAAATTGTGCTACCTACAACATAAGCTTCTGTCTTTGCTAAAGCTGCCAGTTTTTATAAACAACTGAAGACAGAAAGGGTTTACTAAGAATAATGTTGAAGCCCAAAAGAATCCTGCAGCCTATAAATCTTAATAGAGGTTCTGAGATTCCAATGGGCTGCATGTGTCTCTTTTACCCAACCTCACTCCATCTTGGCTCCCCTGTGATGACTGCAATTTTCTTGAAACAGAGGCACGGTGACTTGAATTTACTCATGGCACTATTTGCCTACAAACAGGAATACATGCATATAACCTATGCAAATCAATAAAAGCATGTCAAGACCCCTTAGATCGCAGTACTCTGCTAAAATGCAATTTATCATGCTGCAAATGAGAGTAAGAGACTAGGTAACAAATAGTGTCTGATCATTTAACTAGCACCTGTTGTCATGCATTTGAAAACTGCATTTTTCATTTGACGTACAGTAAATTGCATTTTCATATATATTGAATGGAAAGGGGGACTTGGGGATGTACATATGCAGGATTTTATGAACAATGGGAGTTTTACAGCTGCTTGCTTGAAGAGGTCATATCAGAGTCTAAAAATCTATTTGTTCAATTGTTGGGAATGCAAAATGTCTCTAGCTATTTAGAGAAAAATACAAAAGGAAAAGTTTCAGAGCTAATTCACAGCATTGATAGATGTGTAATTACTAAAAAATGTTTTACATAAATATCTAAATTTATTTATTTATTTTTTTAATTCTAAGAATGCACCAGGCTGAGGAGAAAGGGACACTTTCTTTGTGAAGCGCCTTGTTTGTTTCTCTGGTGCACACATTCCTCCCCACTGCATTCCCCTTCTTTTAAGACTTTTTTTTTTTTTTTTTGAGAGAGAGTTTTATGATTGATTGCAAACCATAACTTTAGATATGTGTACAAAAGGGAGTGTGAAAAGGTTAGAGAGAGATTTCAGTCTTGAAGAACACCCTTTTGCAGAAAATACCTAGAAGATTTGTTGGCTGGTATAAAACTTGTTGCTTTTGCTGAGATGAATCCAGTTATGGTTTGTGGTGGATCTTCTGCTTCATGAAGACATGGTCTTGGGGACACGGAAATATATATTACAGTTCTGGGGTGATAAAGGTCTTATCCCCTGGACTAAGTAAGGGCTTTGCAAATGCTTATGGATTTTGCTGCCACACTTGAATGAAAATAATCTTTCGAGCATTTTCCCTATATATCTCTGTGTGTACATTATATAGTTCAGTTCTTGGACTTAACAAACATTTTGTGTAGATGTCATAATTTTGTTTGGCATTGAAAAATAATATCTCTTTATTTTGCTATTACCAAGCCCACTTCTCTTACCTTTGCTGTTACTCTCTGTGTATTAAGGAATTTAGTTTCTTGGAAATCTAGTGGTTTTTAAGGTTCATTCGACTTATTAAATAGGTCTGCTTGAGAGTTTCACTCAGGATTTTCATAAATTATAAATTACTTTTTTATATTGTCTGTTCGAATGAGAGATTCAGGAGACTTCACTTGCTCAATATTTGTGACAGATTAATTAAACTTCTTTTATGTAATAAGCATGGGATGCTACTAAGATTCTGAACTTCATTGTCCTGCCATTTTCACATTAGTACTAGTATCCACTATGTTAACTAATTCCTGTAGATTAAGGTTTTTTCATTCAATCTGAACGTTGGCCTAATGCTAGCTGTAGAAATGGGTTTATGAAGCGTATGTGCAGTTGTATATGTCCTAGAACGTTTGTGAGTTTAGTCTGCAAGTTGAAAATTTCTCATTTCATTTGCATACATGTATGAACATGTATGACTTTCTGTTCCATATTGTGCCAGTTTGCCTCCATCCCACCGCATACTTATGAAAGTTTTAAAAAACAAACAAAAAACCAAAATCTTCTCTTTGACTGTCTCCTGCAAGGAGAATTGTGTACACAAGAATATTTTTCATAATATGATGTTTTAAGGATTTTGTGCTTTGTAGTCAGACTGAAGACTTCCATTTTTTAACTTCCATAAAAAAAGACTACTTGCAGATTTCATCGATGTACATCGTTTTTATAGAAATGCATCTGTTATTAAAAATAAAAAAAGACATGAACATGATATCTTTACTGATACAAATATACAAATACATAAATTTGAATAGTCCTGGGAGGTTTTAGTGTTCAGATATTTTTAAGAACATAAATAGAACTGACTGAATTTTGCTAAGTTAGGTATAAATGCTTATTTGGGAAAAAATCCTTTTGATGCTTATTAACAGCAAAGAAAATTCAAGCAGTGTAAAGATGAACTGGTTTGCAGTATTTCAGCTTGATTTTACTAGCAATGAAATGTAAATTGTGTTATGGTGCAGAAAACTATGCCAAGTCATGGGTTTTATTTCAGATCATTAGTATGATGAGCATGTTGTGTTTATGTGAACAAAACTCTTATGAACACTAATCTGAATGGCTACTTAGTCATTTCAATCAGTTTGTAATTATTGTTTGGCAACAAAAATACCAGTTTCATCCAATAAAACTCCATAGCCTTATATAATTATTTTCCTAATTCTTTCCTTCTATGTTCTTGTTTTGGTATCATGTGGTAGTGCAGTTATTCGTTTTATTTTTTTTCTTTTCTTTTCTTTTCTAACTTTAATGGCCTAGTGGGTTGACCTCTCACACGATGGACAAACGTATAGGGACTGCCCTTACCTTGCTCACAGTAAAGCATATATGTATGTCTGAAACAACAATATAGATAGTGTGGCTTCAGAAATGAACACCACTTTATTTGAAAAGACAAGAGTGTTAAACAGCATATATATGTATGTGGCAGTCTTTAAGGAGCAGAGAGTCTTTTAAATAGGTGTAAAAGACATATTTTGAAATAGCACATTAATACTGCGTTTATGATTTGTGTTCCTTTTTTGGAGGCAGAGGGGGGTGGTTTTTATACTAACCACCACTTTCTGAAGATACAGAAGCCTCAGTTAAACCCAGCAGGAAGGTAACACAATACTATCAGGAGCTACCTCCGCAGGAGGACATTTTGGGGTTGGTTGTTTTCTGCTGCCTTCCCACACCTGCTGGGTCAGTGGATCCACTACCTGGTCAGGCCTTTCCCTCAGGTGCAGCCAGGGTGAGGGGTGAGGGCAGCCTGGCAGGGAGGTAATTAAGCCCAGCTGTCTCTAATTAAGCTTCCTGCCCATGAGAGGGCAGCTGCAGCTAGGGGAGAAGCCGGGAGGAGAAGTGCTGAGGTAACTAACTTTCTGTGGGATTTGCTGGCGTTAATATATTTGGTCTTACTGTCACAAAGAAATTTTGCCGTGAAAAGGAATTGGTTTTAGATGTTGTACTGGGCCTGGCTGGAACATAATTTTCTTCATGGCACCTTGTCTGGTGCTGTGTTTTAGATATGTGACCAAAGCACTGTTGGTAACACACCAGTGTTTTGAGCCATGGCTGAGCAGGGCTTACCCAGCGTCAAGGCCTGCTCTGCCTCCCGCTGCCCCCCAGTGAGCAGATTGGGGTTGGGAGGGGACACAACCGGACAGATGACCCGAACTAACTACAGAGAGATTCCGTGCCATGTAATGCCATGCTCAGCAATAAAAAGGGAGAAGGCTTAGGGAAGTGAGCCATGCTCTCCCAGGAGATGGCTGGGCATCGGCCTACCCATGGGAGGTGGTGAGTGAGCGTCTTTGCATTGCTTGTTTTATTTTCTTCCTTTCCTCCACTTCTCCTTCACTTACTAACTAATTTTATCTTACCGCACAAGTTTTCTTGATTTTAGTTTTTCCTCTTCCCCTGTCCTGCTGGGGGTAAAGGGAAAGGAGCGGTTGGCCGTGTGGCGCTGAGCTGCCTGCCAGGGTTCCACCACAGATGTGTTGGTAACTTTCTGATGGTGGTGCAACATCAGTGCTAGTGGAATCAGCTTTTCTGCAGATATATGTATTTTCAATACTTGCCTGCAAGTCCTCTCTTGACAGAGGTTGCCTTTGTTTTCCTCCTTTCCAGGGAAAAGCCACGTACCAGAACTGTTGCAGGAGGAAAAGAGGCAGGCAGCAGGTCTCCTCTGGGGCTGGGGGAAGAGCAAACAGCAAAGAGAAGGTAGCACCTCAGGGTTGTTTTGAATCCCTTAATGCTTAGGGAGAAAAAAAATATCAATTTATTCTGAAGGCTTATCATTTCCTGTCTTTTGACACCATACCTACATGTGGGGAGAGAATAACAGCAGTGGAAAACACTGAAGTTGGCACACTTTTCTGGCTTAAAAGGTGATATTTTTTCTTCTTGCCCCAGGCCTGGGATTTGGGGATATGATGAATCCTTGAATTTTGTCTAAAAATATTTGTACCTTAATTTTTGTACGAAGATATATTTTTTAATGTTGCATACATAGAAGTATGAAGCACTTTCTCAGCATCAAGTAGTAGATGCTGAAAAACTTCTTGGAAATGTTTGATTTTGCACATTTAAACTTCAGATTTGCTTATGAAGGAATAGATGATATTTTCAGGAAGACTACCACAAGCGTGCATGGAGGCCCCAAGGAATTTTTGTTTTCTATACTTCTGTAGAGTTAATGTTTTATGTCTTTCCCCCCACCTATTTTCAGCATTTGAAACTTGGACCTTGGAAGTTTGCGGTGCTGTCTCACAGAACAGATGGTACCATGCTTTTATGAGATGGTCCAGAATGATTACTTGACAGTGGCAGTTCAGTTATGTAAAATTACTGGTTGTGTACTTCACCTGAGTTTTAGAAAAGTCATGCATAAAGTTTTCTCCACCAGAAGATTAAAATACTCCTTGAAAGGGTACACACAAGATCAGCTCTATAGAATTCCAGGAAATCAGAGGACAGATGCATGTCGAAGTGCAAAGGTATAAAAATATCGAAATGAGATTTTTGTGCTCTGTTCACCGAGAGCAAAGTAGGCGACTATTTTTCTTTTTTGCCTTATGTGAGGATTTTTTTTCCCAAATGATTGAATATGGTTTGGTATTATTACTTGCTGATAAAACTCCATTTTTGTATGTTTAAGTTTCAATCTGATCTATTTCTTTCTGTCTAAAATATAGTCAAATAGCTTTTAAATGAGAAATATGCCAGCTAGGATTGTTTTGGTGCTAAGATTTCCATTTAGTTAGCAGAGAGAAAGAGAGAATTTTTTAAATAAAGCATCTTTGAGTTGCCTGCAGAGGGAATAGAAAACATATTTTAAATATTTTGACGTAGGAGGTCAGGCGGAAAGTGTTTCATTTTATCGTTTCAATGTTTCATATTTATTTTCTATCTGTATGGTCTACCCCATTTTAAAACTTCTGTAAAAAGTAGTTCTTACAACTAGCCACGATGACATTTATTTGTAATACCAAGCAAATGGTGTGACTTTGCCAGCTGTGCTTCTTTTTAGAGTAGAAGGCCCCAAACTATTCTTGATACTTGTTCTGAAGATAAATTAGTAGCTTCTAAATAATGCAGTGAACCCTAATTCTCTTTGATTAGTAGTGAGTTAGATGATAGCGACCCATTGAAATTGGTCATCAGCATAAATAATGAGTGAATGAACTGATAAAATGCAAAGTCACCGGCCATCATAAATCAAATGAAATCCACTTTCTCTGGAAGTCACTGAAATTAGAAGTCCATGCTCCTATTAATTATTTTGCCTTCTGAAGACGACAGTGTTATAAATCAGCCTTGAAAGGCACTTCACTTAGGAAGCTGAAAGAGTAAGACTGCCTGCAAATTGTTTTGTATACGCACCTAATTGTTTCTTAAGTAACCCACCTTTTGTAGTATGACTGCTGAAAAGCAGAAAGTGCACCCAAAAGTCTAGATTAATGAAAGCAACAGATATTGCTGTAAGAAAATTATTTGGTTGGAATAATAGCTGTATCTTCCACATTGGTCAGTCTGAATCTGAACCGACTGTTCTTGTTAGGCAGGGCTCCTCCAGTCAATTTGGACTTGAGGTTATTCTCATTTATTAGCCAGATATAATTATATTTTAAAAATAAACTTGTTAAAAAAAAAAAAGTCTGGAGGAAGAGAAAATGGACATGCAGACTGGTCTAGTTCAGGGTTGCACTGTGCATTTAAACAGCATACTCTAAGAACTGGCAATGGAAGGTAAAAAGTTTCTTGCAGAAAATGTATGCGTATTTCTGTAGTTCATGTCTGTCTATGCCTGTCTGTGTGTGTGTATATTTATATATGAAGACATGTATATGCATTTTTAAAGAGACCATGCTTTCTATGAAGTAATTTAACACTCCCTGCACAATATCTTATTTTTCCTTTGTTGTGTTCGAACTTCCTTATGTGGATCATTTGATTATTCCCAAAACGTGTCTTCATTTGTACTGCCAGTCATTTAATGAAATACAAGTCGACCTGCTTGGAATTGGAGAAAAGGTGAATGGTCACAGAACTTTCCTTGGAAAATGTAGAACAATTGCATTACTGTCTAGCATGTTAATTTATAGTTACAGCTTTTCGTGTCATCTCTAATCTAATCTGATTATGGTTGCTGAGATCATACGGAAAACTCTTTATAGTAGGTAGGTGAGAAAGACTTAAAGGAAAATGTCTAAAAAAACCAACTATATAAAATAAAGAAAAATGAGGAGAAAAGCATGTGTATATTTAAGAAAGTATTTATAAAAGTGCAGTGTATTAAAAGGTTAGACTCAGTACCAAGCTCTTACCCTCATGTAAGGTCATCTGATTTTATGTTAGTAGATCATCTGTGTACTAGAGAACCAATTATGGAGAGAACAAGACATGTAAATGCGTGTTCTTCAGGAATGCTGCCTCTGTATAAAAAATGTGACTTCAGGTTGTTTTTATAGTAATTCTCTACAAGAAGATCATAGAATATATACTATGCCTAAAATGTCCAAATGAGACTAGAGTTCTTGTAGACCAGATCAGCTTGGTTAATAGGCATGATTGTCTTATGAATTTGCAAATGTTTATTCAATGTAAGATCAAAATATATTTTAAGGATTGTTTTTCATATGGTAGCACTTTAATTTCTGAAGCCTTGTAACTTGCACATTTGTCAAGACCTATGCATTTAATACCATCGTTACTCTATGCATGGATCAAGTGTAAAGCTCTGTATTTCCACTCCCTTAAATACAGAGGATTTATGTTTTCAAATATACTGTTTAGTTTGGGGTGTTTGGAAATCGAGACTTAATATGCAAAAATAAATGCCTTTTGCTTTAGATAGTCTTTTGCACTGATGTAAGGACTAGATCTAGCAGGAATAATATGCAGGTGGTGGTTTTTT
>VXAA01001494.1:251482-279997 GCA_013399115.1 Anseranas semipalmata | reverse complement strand
TTTTTTTTTTTTTTTGTCATGACTCTAATTGAAGAACAGTTTTCAAAAGGAGAGTTCATCAGAAGTGTCACATTGTCCTGTGCATTACTGCTTTCAGTGGATAGAGTGGTGAAAAGGTCAGGCCGTTTGAAGTAGTACAGGTGTGGGGCACAACAAAACGGGATCTGTACCCCCCACTGCCCACATTGCAGGAGATTAAAACAGGCAGATACAGTTGTTAGAAGCAACAATGCTATTAAACTGCTGGTTCAAAGAAAACAACATTACTCTTCCCAAAAGTTTTGAGCCATCTGAGCTGTGGAGGCCCTAAAAGCAGTAAGTCCTTCTATTTTTGTTAAAAATGTGAAGGAGAACAATTTCCATGAAGCCACCAGATTTTTCAAAGGGCTGCTGTCTCCTGTCATGGAAATTTGAAACTTTTCCCTGTTCTCAGCCAAAACAAAATAAATTGGGTGAAGTATGGAGGAATGAAGTTATTAGTGGGTGTAGTAATAACTTCTTTAGTTCCCGACTCAGAGTAATTTTTTTAAATGGTTTTGAATGCAATATTTGCTTAAGTATGTTATGAATTGCTAAATTAAAGAGAATGGTTTTAGAATCTGGATCAGTCAAAATTCATGTTTATGAATTTGTCAGCAAACTATGCTAGTGGGAAGGCTATCTTTGAGACTAGCTTTTATTTATATTGTCTAATATGTTTCTAGGATGATTATTTATAATCTAGTGATGATGAGAGGATGTTAGAGCATAAAAAAGTTCTTTGAGAAAGCACAAGCAATGGTACGCAGGCAATTACTGTGGTAATTGAGTTACTTACTTTAAAAATAAACTTTAGTTGCAATAGATTCGCTTGTATAAAGGTACTTGATTTGTATGTCAGTACTAATTAGCTATAGGTGAGTGTAAGGAGCAGTCCAGTAACTGGCTGAAAATGTCAGTCCCAAGGCGTCATTGCAGGTACCTCTTTCATGTCTTCCGTGAAGTGGTCTCGTGTCAGTGTTTCTTATTTTTGATTGTCAGTGTCATTATTTTTGAGTACAGTGGCCTGCAGTGAAGGAGATTTTCCTTTATTTAGGTACACTTTACATTAACTTACGTTCATATTGTACAGACTTGTAGATAAATTAACAATCAGAAGCAAAGTTGTTTGTCTGCTGGAAAAGCATTAGTCCCCATACTGCTTAGGAAGGTACCTTATTTTAATTGCACTGACCCACTTAACAAGTGAGACATTATTTAATAGATGGTGCTACTGAAAAGTCTCTGAGTTGCTTCTGTCATTTCCACTTAGGAATGAGATGATCCTCAGAAGTAAATTGCTGTCTTATGCTGTGATACATGATGATGAATTTGGTTCTCTTACTAACTTCAAGAACAGTTGCTTAACGTATGTAGTGGTTTTCATTGCAAGGCAAATTTGCTAAATGTTTAAATAGTTCCATTGTGGTCTCTGTAAGAGAAAGGCAATGTAAAGAAAGTCTAGAAGATGGCAAGACTTACACAACTCTTCAGGTCAAGAAGTGTAAATGTTGGCTAAGAGAGGAAAATGTGGTGGTGATGGTGATTGTTGTTTTGTGGACTATAGGAGTGAGCATAAGTAATTAATTTCCTGACTATTGGAGTAAGTGTTCACTGCAATGCTTCCCAGTGAGACACCGACAAATAAGTAAAGCAGAATGTATTGGAACATTTTCAATAGTTGCATCGTACAGATAACATCCAATTTTGAGCATTGTGGAAGTAGCTGATGGCAGCCTGAGGCGCAAATTGCTGACAGAGCTAATCCTCTTTCCGCTGCAATGGTAAGTGACACTGCACAACAGAGTACTTGCAAAAAGAACTCATGCTATGGCAGGGGAGCCCTACAGGGGCAACGCAACGGGCAGTTGGTTTTTAGACAATGTTTAATTCTGGCCATAATAACTAACCTCTAGTTTAGATTAAAAGTCTACCTAGTGACTTTTAAGCGTCTGTAATATGGAAGTGAGGTCTTTCCTGCTCAGCTTTTTGAGATGCCTAGCTTTAAGAAGTGTATAGAAATTTTGTTTATTTACCTAGGATATAATTTATTTCAGGGAGGCATGTTTGAATGCCCGTGGATTGGAGACTGAAAACACAGCCATTGGCTGCAGTATCATGGTGTGTACTTTTTTGCACAGCCGTTCTAGTAAAAACAGGGTTGTATCTCTATAAACAGTCCCTAACCTTGATTATCAACTGACATATCCACTTTAAGACTGGTATCCAAGCAAGTGGAAAGGCTTCTGCTTCCATATTGATAGCCATAAGTGGTGGAAGTGAACCAAGGATAAAAAGGTTGACCTGTCTTCTTGTATCAGCTGTTTTAATGCCATCTTGTGCCTATTAATGGAATTACCAACATTTGCTTCCACCGTGGTGCCATGAGTGGTGGAACAATGTGGTAAGGAAATGCAAAAGAGTAAAAATCCAGTTCTGAGACTTATAACAGATTTTGATTAGCATGTACTGTAATATGCTATAGTATTATGGGCTATTTGTGGTTTACATGCTTTATTAGTCTTTGAAGTGCTAACAAGCTTATTGTAGCTGTTGTGCGTACATATATCTTGATGTTTTAAAAACGGCAGCTAAAGTGGATTTAGTATTGCAGCACCAGGAATTTACCTATGTAACCTGCTGTTAAATACTTGATACCAATTCTCTGATGTTATTAAGAAAATGCGCTCCCTCTTTAATTGCTTTTAAAAAAAAAAAGTCTGCATTTTTGAACAATTTGTGGTTTATACAAGATTCTCCACCTGCTTGGAGGTATCTTTCCAAACAGTATCGCTACGAGTATCCATTCAAAGCTCTGAATGCATGCTTTCGTTTTACTTTATATACTTGTTAATACTGTCACCTGATTTGTTATTTTATGGGGAAAATGTTGGATGCCCTCTTACAGTTGGTAGAAAACTAAAATAAAAGTAGCATGAAATTCTGAATAATGGAGTGAATAAGGAGTTAAGTTTCTTATTTTTTCTTGTTTAATCTTTGGTTTAAAAAAATAAAAAGTAGAAAAGCCTGCATGTAAATATATTTTTATGTATGCTAAGCGTAAAGATAGCTCTGTCCTACCATATTGATTTATTAGATTCTCTGACATTTTAGTTGTGGTCGTTATGTTATATTTATGAGATGAATGTTGGATTCCCTCATTATGTTATCCTCATTTATTTTACATACTTTTATGGCTGGTTGTGCTCAGCTTTACATTTAAAGCTTTATTGCAGCTGTTAGTGTTGGGGGGGAGGGGGAGGCAAGTACTTATTGATCAGAATTTACGTGTTTACTGTTGTAATCATGATTTATTTAATCTCTTTCTACATATAAGGTCTTTCTCTGAAATAAAACAGTGTATATCAGGAGGTCTCTTCACCTGAAAGAGGGTTTTGCTGGTAGTGACTGGACTTCTCTAGGGGAAAACGTTGAACTCTTCATGATATTGATGTTGAATTTTTCCTTTATATAAAAAGATGCAAGTCTTTATAATTTCATATTTTATTTCCATTTGCTGTGCAGTTGAGATGAGGCAATGTTAACGTTAGAAATGAGTATTTGTCATAGGCTGTCTTTCATGTAATCATCACGTGACCACTTCAAACCTTACTGGATTTAGTTTTACAACACACTGTGGTAGTATTGAGTGTACTTTTTACAGCAAGGGAAATGGAAGTCCTGAGATTTGACAAACATAGCTGCAATTTGGGTGCACTTCTTGAGAAGCTGTAAGAGAACCCATGCTAGAAGTGTACTGAGTGTTTACCTGCTGAAAACAAGGCTGTTCTGGGAGTTTGTGAACTGTGCTGGGAAACCAGTCTCACCCCGGTGGCAACGTCCTTCTGGAAACCCGTGCTGCAGTAGCTCGAGTGGTGTGGTGGTGGTGGGAGCAGTAATGTAGCCGAGAGTTTCTGTTGTAGGTTCTCTAATGAAAGACATGCGTTTCTGTATTGTATATTGGGATCTGGCCCTTAGTTTATAAACGCCTACTTCTGTAGATGAAAATAATTGATGTGAATGCTAAGTAGCTATTTTTATGTAAAACATTTTCTACAGTGATATTTTTACTCTGTATTTGATAGTGTGCTTAAAATCTGGCATTGATCCTAAGAAATAATTTTGTATTTAATCTATACCTTCCTTTTGATTTTCTAGGAATAATTTATTTGGAATTGCAATATGCTATATAAATTCGTCATTGTTTTTACAGACTCTGAGTGTAGTGAGCAAATGATTTCTAATCAAGATTTCTAGGGTACTGTTCATAATTAAGCTTAGTATTGTGTATAATTCACTACACCACATTTTCCAGTGACAGCCGCGTAAATTAGATATCATCACAAGGGTTCTGGAGATTTATATTGTTATAAGGATACACTGTAGCCTTTTCCTATAAACTAAAGTGTATTTTCCTGGCATGTAGAAATTCTGTAAAAACCTGCATTTTGTCATCCAACTTTTTTACGTTGATGTGTGTCTGCTCTGTAGCTTGCAGACGCGTTTTATGGCTCTTTTGTACTCAGTGGTGCTTTTCCCACCAATTGTGCTTTGGGTAACACTGAGTAAATAGACACAAATTGGAGGACTTTATATCTTGTAAAACTAAGCATTAATTATTTTGATTAATACATCTTAATATCATTCTTCTGTAGAACTCTATGCACAAGTACAAGATGTACTCTGACGGTAAGTCTCTTATGTGGAATATTATTCATCCCCAAACTGTCCTTTGCATCTTCTGGCATTTGATTTTCATTGGTATGATTTCTGACTTTTTTTTAAATATGTATACTTCTGAAATACAAATTAGTTTTTTTTTTCTAATGAATCATTATCATGTGCTATCATCAAAGGTTATTCACTGAAAACTTGAGAAAAAGGCAATGAAAACTAATTTTGGTTGTTAATGGAAATGTATTTTTAGTCTTAAACAGCTTCCCTGAGCAATAATTATAGTTATGCCTCTTGGGTGTTTTTGGACTTTTAAATTTACATCCAGCAGTTCTTTTTCATTTAGTAGTTAATCTTTTACAGAACACTGTAAGTTCGTACTTCTGCCTAACATTAGGAGAGTCAAGAGAGTATATTCATCTGTCTATCCTTTTAAAATATGGATATAAGTGGTTTTTCTATGTTAGTAGGAGATGGCTGTGTCGATACTGTATATGAGCTAAAGAATTTACATTATTGTGCTGTTCAGTTCTGAGTGTCACTTCTAGATTTGAAAAGCAAGAATTCAATCAATTCATATAATTTGTGGGGTTTATCAGCAAGATATTTAGGTATCCTCGGAGAAACAAATTTCTGTTACTTAGCCACTAATATACAATTTCTGTAGAAAAGTAGAAGTATAAAGGGTGTATTAATTTGAGGTTTAGAAGTTAACATGAGGTACAGGTCATGGTAATAAATAAAGACTGAATTAGTACGGTGATATTTCACTACCGAAGTAGATATTAAAGATGAGGCTTTTTTTTTTTCCACCTCCAATATTTTCACGTACAGTTGATAATCACACGCTTGCATAAACCATTGAGATATAAATCCTGCCCTCCCTATGGGAAGAGAGTTCATTTTGAAAAGGGAGTGATGTGTGCCTTTTTCATCCAACTTCCAGCAAAACCTTGCCTGCATGTTTAAGGCCTTGCGATTAAAGCTCTGGTCCTTTAATTAAAAGTGCAAATAGGCAAGTAACACTAATTTAGGCATCTCAACCTTGTTTACTTTAAGTATGCAGTTTTTCACAGTTTAAGAAATGGTTAAAATTAATCCTGTGTGTGGTTACTGAGAAAAGAAGCAGGCAACAAATGTCAATAAATCTAGTTCTGTTTGAAGCAAATGTCACTAAATCTTAGTCTTGACTGCTCTCTGGTAGTGTCAAGAGCTGCTCCGTAAGATGAATTTGAGGGGAGGATGAAAAAGGTACCATATTAAACCACAGCACTGATAAGTTTAGTTAAGAGGCAGAAGATGTGTCCTTGCAGTGACATTCAGTGGCCGATATTTGTTTCCCTTTAAATAATATGCTGTACATCTATGAGAATGATGGCTTGGTGTTTGTGACATTGCATCTTCACCAAGGTTACTGGCTCCAGGACAGGCAGTCTCTCCTCTCGTTCTCTCTCACACCCTGTCAATAAATATCCACTTGTCTGAGGAAGTGAGATACAGATTTTACAGCTGACACCAGAGCATCTTCATTTCCAGAAGCAATGAGTTTCCACACATGTGAAAGTGAAGTAGGAAAAAAAAAAATTAAAGGGATATATCTTTCAAGTCTTTGTCATAAGAATGCAGTTACCCCTTCCAGACAACAAAAATCCAAGGTTTGGCAATAGTATAAGATTTTAAGTCTCCCAGTTAAAAATTTCTATTGTAACAAATTCTTTGGCATGAATTTAATACAATATTATTTGTCTGGTTTTGTCTTAAAAACAGATATATTCCCCTTTCCTTATGTATATATTTGCACTTCAAAAGGGGAAAGTAATGTAAGAACACTAAGGCTTAGTTTAAGAACAAAAACTGTGATTTTCTGTTCTAATATTTCAGGTTCTTATTTCACAGTAAGAAATCCCCCTTCACTGCCCTTTTTCACCCCAGCATGCAACTTTCCCAGCTCTCAGCTAAAAAAGAGGGGAGGAGATAAATATATACAAATGTATGCATGCATAATAAACCAAGGATATGTAACATTGGTATTTCTACAGAAATGGAGCTTTTGAGTGAAACGTTACATAGCAAAATTAACAAAGCTCAATCAATTGGAAAATGTTTGCTTCTAATCTGTAGCCTATTTTTTCCCTGAAGGGGAAAAAAAAACACAATTCTGTGGGAATAATTTATTCATCTACAGTTTATTTAATCTCTAATTCTAATTTATGTCATCTTAACATCTGTGAATAAAAACACTCATTCTTTTTTTATTTTTGATTTTTTTTTTTTAACTAAAATGTGTTAATCAAGTGTAACAAGTCTGAGTTGTTAGCTGGTACCAAGTTGCTAATATGCTCTCTCTGGCTCTCCCTCCCTTTCTCCCCACTCCTTCTGCTCCTCTAGCTGCCCCCCACCTGCAGCTGAGCACTGATTATAGACCAAGTGCCCATTTCTTGCCATTCATAGTACCAGCACAAGAGGCAGAATTAACATTTTTCAACTACTTAATGGACTACTTGCATCAATCTAATGGGCAGCACCTGTTCGCCCTCCCATGAGGGTATGGTTAGCCATTACAAGAGCAGGGACGTAACCGTACCCACAGCACTTTTTCAGTCTGGGAGCAGCGTTTGCTGGCAGACGCTTACTGCTCTTCCATCGGGGCTCTGGAGGTTCACATGTGCTGCTGTGAGCAGGGCTAAGGCGAGCTGTCCTTCTCGGTGTCATTTTCAGAGCCCTTCTTGGGATTTCCTGCTTTGTGTCAGATGCGGGGTATGTGTCAGTGCTTACAGCGTGTGGTAGTGGCGTGCTGAAGAATCTTAGTCTCCAAAAAGAAGCCTCTGAAATGTCCTGCCTGATAAACATACATTGCTTATAACTGTACTTGATATTCAGAAATGTGGATCAACTGAGAGCTGGTGTTTCCAGTGAGAATCACACCCTGGAGTCTTTCTACAGAGCTGATAAATCCTGTGCAGGGTGGTACTGTGCTATGGCAGGAATGTCTGTGAGATGCAGGCTTTTATTTCCTGCTGTAATAGATGAGTGTATCTCAGGTCAAAATACAAATATATGATAAAGGTTTCTGTAAGTGTTTCAAGTGCACAGGTTGCATGTGTTAAGGGAAGCTGTCTGTGTCCCCAGGAATCTCTGAAGTTCCACTGTTGACTCAGCGTGTGCTTGGAGAAAATTTGTCTCAATATGAGGAATTGTTTAGATTTGGCACTTTCGACAGAAGCTTTGCCAGTATGTTCTCTTGTGGAAATTGTCTCCAGAGTTTTCAGTCATGAAGCAAAGTATTTTCAACCTTTTAAAATATGGCTTTGGAAATTCTATTGTGTTTAATCACAGATGTATAATAAAGCAGCCATGGTTATCTGTTTGGTTGCGAGAAAACCCAGAAGTCGTTAATTTCCTCCTAACGTTTCTAGGGAGTGTAAGTCTTGCCGTTTGCTTCCCTGTTTCTTGATGAGGAGCTGCCAAAGATGGTTATTTCCTTTCTTCCTTCCTCCTCTTTTAAGCAGGAGAGCTGAAGGCTGTTTGCAGCCTCCTGCATGAGGCTTATGAGGTGGATGTAGGGTTGGTAGGTGTCAGTCCAGTTATGTATGGTCAAGTTTCTTACAACACGCTGGAGTATATGAAATGCTGCTCTAAGAAGATGAGGTTATGGGTTAGTCTTATTCCCATACAATAGGTTGAATGGGTAAAATGATTAAAGATGAGTGGATCTCAATGCCAGCACTCAGTTCCGGCTTGCCCTGTTGTTTTTGAATCAGACTCTGAACGGTGAACTTGTGTGCATCTTCAGTATTTGTATTCATATCAAATGATATGATTGCTCTCCTAGAAGCTGTGACTTAGAAGCTTTCTCTCCAGTGCTCAAACATTGCGTGGAGAAGAGACAAGCTGAATGAAACATCAGAATGAGGTGAATACACCTGTGGCAGTTGATAGTTCACATTTTGCTTTTTATCCAAGTAGGGTTGTAGCCATATTAAAAGCTATAGGTATATAAAATTGCTTTCGGAATATTTAGCATAGCAAAAGAGGCTCATTCAGTTGCTATGAAGTTTCTTGTATTTTTGGTCAGGTTCACTAAACTGTAGATTAGGAACTGTAAATTAATTGGGATATCAATCCATTTCTTTCAATTTTATGTTGCTACTTGTTAAGTTTGTGATCTTATGGTAGGCAAGTACTGGTGAAAAGCCTAGCCTTTCTGCAGCTGTACTGAAAACTCCTGTGTGAGTGAAGTTTTGAGGAATTTATATTCTTTCTGAACTTTTCCGAGTTACAAGATTCTGATAATTAATTTGTAACGGACGGAGGAAAAGAATCTTATGTCTGAAAGCACGCTCTCCAAAGAGCAATAAGGTGCTCTTGCTGAAGGATGGAGGATTAAGGTTCCGATGATCTTTTTTAAAAAGAGAAAGAGGAGGAAAAAAAAAAAATCTAGGAAACCTGTGTGTGCATAGAATAAAAACAGAATGGAAAGAAATACCAAAGAAACCCCCCAAACCTTACGCACAAGATAACTATATGACTGTGCACACTACAAGGATAAATAGTCCCATTTTTTTTGTTCACTTATAGATACTATGGATTACTTATTCTTTAAACAGCCTTTCTCCACTATACCCAGGAAGTAATCTTGATGCCCTCCTCATTTAAAAGTTAAATTTTAACCTGTGAAATGTCTATAAAATCATACAGTGGCTTTATATACATTTGATTTCTGGTGTATTCCAAGTATTATCTGCTGATCTTTCATGACAAAACGTGTTTTTATTCTTATTAGTTTCATTTAGTGCTGCATCTTTGAGAAGGGTGATAATTGTGTTCTGCCTTGTATGTCAGCAAAGAGAACTGTTAGTTTACAGCTATAGGGTCAGATTTGATTCTCCTCTTGCACCTTTGTAATCCTAACTGTAAGTTCTTTACAGGTGCGCATTGAGCTAAGTTAGAGCAGCATACAGCTCGCGGTGACTGTTAATGGTGTTGTGCAATGTGCTCTGGTGTGTTGAGTCCGGGTTTAAGTTCCCAGCCTGGGTTTCAAACAAGTTCTTGCATAAAGAACTTCGTATTAACTATAAAATGAATAAGTAGAAGAAAGAATAGACAAATATATACTCCTTGTAACAACTTCCCGTTAAGATCAGAAAAACTTTTTTTTTTATCTGCTTATCAAACACAAGCATGTTATGCTTTTTCTGATCTATCCTGCACTTGTGGTGTTGTTACCAGGAGTAGTTCTGTCTGAGAGGAAAGTAGACCCTTAGCCTTGGCTGAGCACTCCCTGCAGTGTTAGTAAAGATTTTGATTCTCTGATTCCCAACTGTAGTTAATTTCAGGCAGAGCTCTGTTTATCTAAAATAATAATAATAATAAAAAATAAAATTAAAACTGGGGTATCTAATTTAGAACTGAATCTCAGCCCCTGTACTGATCCAAACAACTTCTGTAAAGTGCTTTGCATGTATACTGAGGAAGATGAATATTGTTATTTTCAAAATTAATAAGGCCACGGGCCTGTTGCGCGAGGCCAATGGGCTGTTATGGTTATTGACTCGAGACCAGTAGTTAACAATTCTGGTGGCTACAACTCAGACTCTGGTGAAAGTAATTCTCACTTTCAAGAATTCTTTTACAGACATGTTCAGGTTTGTTGAAAATGTTTCTCTCTATCACAGAATCACAGAATCATTTAGGTTGGAAGAGACCTCCAAGATCACCTAATCCAACCTATGACCTAACACTAACAAGTCCTCCACTAAACTGTATCACTAAGCTCTACATCTAAATGGCTTTTGAATACCTCCAGGGATGGTGACTCAACCACTTCCCTGGGCAGCCTGTTCCAATGCCTCACAACCCTTTCAGTAAAGAAGTTTTCCTAATATCCAACCTAAACCTCCCCTGGTGCAACTTTAGCCCATTCCCCCTCGTCCTATCACCGGGTGCGTGGGAGAAGAGACCAATCCCCGCCTCGCTACAGCCTCCTTTAAGGTACCTGTAGAGAGCGATAAGGTTGCCCCACTATTTTACTAATGTATATTTTCTTTTGATAAACAAAGGGAAAGGGAGGAGAGGTCTCCTATTGAGCTGTGCATTTTGTAATTTTGACAAATGGTGAATTTTCAGAGGTTCCCAGGGAGTTCTGGTTAGGTACTGCTTACAGTAGGTCGTAGCGCTCCCTCCCTGTGCACCACTTTGTGTCCCTGCTCCACCTAGGGCCCTTGATTACTCATCTGTCTATGGGTGCAAAACCAAATACATAATTTGCAAAAGAAATGTGATGCCGTAATGGATGCTATATTTTTGAAACAGATATAAAGTATTAGCTGGGTCTTTAACCAGCTATCTCTTCACTAAAGTTTTTTATAAACATGATTATCAGGAGATATAACAATGCCACAGGAACAAAATATACCTTATGTTTACACTATAACTGAATTATTCTTGCTAATTATAGTAAGTATTTTTAGTCATTGATATATGCAGCCACTAAAACACTGCATTTATCAGCAGACTACTTTTTTTTCTCCTTGGTTTTGATGTTGCCAGTGTATATTTAATCTCAATTTATTTCTACTAGTCATTGTTATATGAAACCTAATGCATGGAAACACAATATTTATCCCAGCAGCTGTTAAAAATCTGTGGATATGGATTAATGTCAGCTTTTAAATGTGTAGTGCTTTAGTTAATTCCATCCAAGGACAGATGATATCATCCACTAGGAAGGAATATATTAAAAGCTGTCAGCCAGAAGGTAGTAAAAGTAGGTGATATGTTATAAGGAGGACTAAAAGGTCATTCAAAGAAGAGATATTGCTAATAAGTCAATTAAAATTTTCAAGCTGACATTTTACAAATTTCTGTGTAAGCCCTAAAACGTTTTCAAAGCTAGCAAAATTCACATCCAAGATTGGAAAAACAGGGGTCATGCAGGACCTGCACGGTTCCTCCAGGAAATGAGCAAACCGGGAGCTGGCTTCAGGTTAAGCCATTGAGCAGTTCAGGCTCGTGAAGGCCGACTGTTTGGCCAGGCTGGCGTTGTCTGGGCTGTATTCACAAGAGTACTAGAAGTACTGTGCCTGTATCCAATTGCAAATGTTTCAATAGGTGCCTTCTCCATCATCTTGCAGTCCTTTCCAAGGCTCGCCTCCATTATGTGCAAGTGACTAATTCTGTATGGGTAAATAGGGATTGTGTACGAATATGCTTATTTAGATTTCAGTTAGATGCAAGAGCAAATTAGTTTAAATTTCCTGTCCAGCTAGTGGGCAGTCGTATAATACTCATTGTGGAAATTTATTCTGGATATTTTGATGCTATCTAATTGTGGGGTGTAAAGGCTCGAGATTAAATGCAAGGGGAGGTGGGCACACAGCCTGTGTCACAGAACTAAGCCCCCACTTTCAACTTGGGTTCTTTTTCCCTTGTTCTAAATTTGATAAAAATAACTAAAACATGAACAAAGTGAGGCTCAGTCCCAGTAAAGATATTGGTATGTCTGACTGTTTGCCTCAGTGCAAGAGGAAAATACTTGAGTACCTTTCAGTACCAGGCTCCAAATTCAGAAAATCTGGCACTAAGCTTATTTATTATTTGTGTTCAAGGGCAAAGAAGCAAGTATATTTGACAAAAAACAAAACCTGCAATTTCTTGTACTTAACATTATCTAAATCTCAGGGATGGTATTTTTCTTTCAGACCCATAGAACACATTGGATATAGTAAATACCAAATGGACATTTTGATTTAGTATTGTTTACAGCCAAGTTTCTTAAAATAATAATAAAAAACACATACTTCATAGCTTGTAGTATATAGAATAAAACATTTTTTCCATGCAGTTGAAATCATTTCTGCACATTTGTTGTTGTGAACTCTGGCCATGTGGTGACCAAAGGGCCCTGTATTTGCTTGAGTTTGAATGTAGGGTCTAAAAAATACATACAGAAAACGTTCTGTCAGAGCCTGAGGCGTGGGATCTCACAGAGTTACCTCTTACCAGCTGAAAATTAGCTCTGGCTGCTTTTAACAAGTTTTTTTTTTTTTTTTTTAAATGCACAAGTTCAAGTTTGTGAGGGGTGGAGTGAGAGGCAGTTTGGGATTTTTGCTTTTTTATTTTTTATCACATTTCTCATGTGATAGTAAAGTATCTTGATTCTCAACTATTAGGATACATTTTTCTCAGTTAACCTGAGACCTGGACTATCAGCATCATTCTTGGTAGTGTGGAGATGCTTCTTATTGATTCTTTTTACTTATCAGTCAGGAGGGTATCAACCAAGTGTTTCAGTGATGAATGATCAGACAGTTGTAGTCACAGTCCAGTTTCATGTCTGAAATAAATGTTTTCTTGTTTTGCAAACTTTGCCTGACAAGGTTTCTTTTCTTCTGTGACCTTCATGCAGAAGGTCTGTTGGCTTCAGATACTCTCACTTTTAAAAATCTGTTTAGCTTATTATCAGAAGGTACTCTGTATGGCCTTATATTTAAATTGCGTATTTGCTATCTAGAAAAGGTGGCTGCATCAATTTCACTCTAGATTTGTACTATAAATTATCTAGTTCAGTTTAGCAATGCAAAAAGAAAATGAATGAATCAAGCCTCCAGAAAATACATGGAAGGTCTACTGCAAAGTCCTTGAAAATGCATCATAATGTTTACTTTAAAAAAACAAACAAACAAAAAACCCAACACCCACAGGCATTAAGAATTTGATAATACACATTGTAATACACTGATGCATACTATTATTTGAAAGATATGTTTATATGCCTGTGATTCTGTGCATGCACACTCTACATGCATATCTATAACAAAAATATTATATCATGTCTGTATCCACTAATCTAACATGATTAGGTTGGCCCTGCTTGTTTCACTTGACAGGCAGGCAGTGACATCAATCAAAATTTCTGCCATTCATGTTGCTTTTCACCGTGCCAGTGAGAGTCCTGACAGGTTTCTTTCCAGTGGGGTAGCAGTAACATCAGGATATGGGTTTTTGCAGTGGGAGGATATTCATTCGTATACACGGATTATTTCTGTATTTAATCTGTGTTCACTTAAGCTAAATGGCATGATGGTGTATATTACCAAGAACACCTGAGTATCTCTTAATCTCATGTGTTTTATGTTCTAACCCAATCTGTTTTGAGATTGGGCAAGCATTTTTTGCATGTGTGTCACGTTGAAAATCCTTGTTTTGTTTTTTGAAATAGCATTTGGATTTTTTGGTGACATTTTTTTGTTTGAAAAGGAATGGAATATTAAGAAAAGAATGTGTTTAAATTTTGCTACCTTCCTGAAAAGTTGTAGGTTAAAAAAAAAAAATGTGTGTTTTTTTCCATTCTTCCCTATTTCATATTCACTATGAAGTTGCTGCAAAATAATAAATCTGCTATGATTATCAAATCCAAGGAAACCAAAACAGGAATTCATCTTTATTACGTTGTCTTGAAAGCCATTCCAAATACACCTAACAATGTGCAGCCTAGTTGTGCTCCATATAGGTATGCAAATTTTCTTCTGTCCTTTCCTAGAGCTGCAAATTAGGGTAAATTTTCCATCTGCTGTGCTTGAAAACACATTTCTATAGAGTCGAAGGATGTGAAGAACGCCAAGGAGAGAAATTCCCAGGAAACTTTGTGCATTGCACAAACAGTCGACATGGGAGCCCGAAGGAGGACAAAACGAGGAACCCAGATGAAGCTGGAGCTGCACTGGTACAGCACGGCTCTGGCTTCAGCCTGCGGTTCCATAGGTCGGTTGCACCACAGTTGTGTTCCCTCACTTCTTCCAGGTCTTTTTAAACTCTGTTCTTAGGCAATTATTGACAACTGATACTTCCACTAGAAATACTAGTTTTTCTCTAGAGAAACTCCTAGTTTGCTAAATGCAACTTTGGTTGCTAGAAAACCTCTAACATATTTTGCAAGGCTTTTAGATGAGGTGGAAAAGATATTTGTGTAATTTATATAGTATGTATTTTATATATTATTATATCATCTCAGTTTATCTCAAAGTATTTAATTGCTTAAAGGAGTTGTATCTGAAGTTAAACCCTGGATGACAGATGGCACCAAGTATATAATAGGTATCTTCTGATGCATATCAATGCATTGTGACTTTAACAAGCATTTTGGTTCAGCAGATTAATGGGTTTAAGAATTGTTTTCCTTTGCTGGTGATGCATTTGATAGAGAGTTGCTTTACGTTTGATTTTCTGTCCTCTTTCACTTAATCCAAAATGCTATTTAGGAAAGCATCTAGTCTTTATTGGTGGTTTTTAGAATTTTTGTATGCTCTACCCAGGGGATGCATTTTTACAGGGAATGAAGAAAGCTAAAGTAGAGTTTACTTCAGATACTTCATTTCTGGAGCTTGCAAATATAGTGACTAAACATTGACATTTCCATTACCGAAAAAACCATTAGGCTGTTGGAGTAGCCATTCAGTAATGGGTACAATGCTGTGACTGAAATATCTACTTTTTAAGTGCCAAATCCATCCTGTGCAGTACCAAAGGCTGACGTAGGTGCCAAATGGGAATTCCCTCTACCCTGGGAAAGATGAATGGGGGCCTAAACAGCTGGCAAAGTGAAAAGGACATGGTTGTAAGGCTAGTCCATATTTGACCTAATGAAAATAAGGTGCTGGAGGTGCATGTATCCTAAATGAAACTTTGTCATTTAATCCAAATCTGTCTACCTGTGTTCTTTCTATCAAAAATATATATATATAAATATAGTGTGTGTATATATATATATACAGGTGATAGAGCTAAACTCTCTATTTCATGGGTAGGATACTTTTTTTCTTTTCAGTAAAGAATTGTGAGGTGCCACTATAAAGTTTACATGTTATTTGTGTTAAAATGGTGTATGTTTATCATGGTTTGCTTTGTTGTTTGCTTTGTGGTATTTGGTTTCAAAGCCCCGTATAATCTGTTTCCTATCTGAACTGTGTAAGTGGAAGCTCCAACTGAAGATGTGAATTGACACGTGAAAATTGCAAGTTTCTCATCATGGATAGAGTGATTTGCCCAAATTTAAACATGAAATCAATAATATAATAGTACCTAATGGTCTGTATTTCTGGCCGCCTACATCAATCAGTAATTGTGTTCCAAATAGTGTACCGTTTCTGTAAATCAGTGCAGATCTTAGTTATCGACATAGTGATGACATCTACATGTAACCTAAGGAAAAAAATCTGTCTCGATACAAACCGGTTCAATCCTCCTTAAAGCAAGCAAAATTTGGGATGAATTAAATGATGCAAACAACCAATGTTTTCCTGGGAATCATTCGTAAAAGCAGTCCCCAGAGCTAGTTTGCCTAATCTGGTGTGCTACCTTTTTGCATGTTTTGATTTGTTGAGGCATTCCAATTCTTACAACGATGGAAAGATTATTTTTTATAGAAGACGTAAACTTAATTGTAACAGAATTTAAGCATGCTCTAAGTGTTTTAATGAATTCTGATTCATATATTGGATATGTAATGGTCTTGCAAAACCACTGAAAAATGCCCCTTTCACCACAAAAAATTATGTATTGTTTCTTATTTTTTTATTTTCCTTTTTGCCCTTAATAGAATCATAAATAAGGTCGACTACTCTGGATTCTATTACTATGTAAAAGCTATTTTAAAACATCTAACCATCTGCTTAATGGCTGGTAATATGTTTCTAATGGTCACTCTTGATAAGATACTTTCAATTTGCTACGGTAATAGTAATCAAACAGCCAAGCGCATTCTGCAGCGATGTGACTGAGATTGTTCACCAGTTTGCTATCATGAAAGGGTTGTTATGGTCTTTCATGGAAAAAGAACAGCAGCTTGGGAAGTTTTCTGGTTAAACAGCATCCTTTTATGTGTGAGAAATATGGATCTGAAATGTGAACTTTTCAGATGGTTTTTAAATGGATGTTTTTCAGTGTTTACGGGACCAGGTGTTGTGGTTACTGTGGTTGTAACAGGTCAGTTTAATTAATAATTGTCCTTTTTTCCTGGATGATATATACTGAATTGCTGTCATCTAGGGCCTTGCATTCTTTTGTGTGATCCTGGCAGCTGGTGACGGCTCTGCAAATTATGAGTTTCTTGGCTTAAAACAGACTAAATTGCAGACAAAACAAGCTATCAGCTGAGTAAATACTGCACCTCTGTTTGGCTTCAGTGAGAAGAAGGAGATTAGCGTGAGTACTTAGTGTTCATAATTACTAGTAAGAGGCAAATAGTAGGCTCAGGCTGACTGGAGATTGTTCCATTATATCCAATTAACACCCACTTGATTATTGTTAATTACTTGTGTTGGATGACAGAGGAGTAAAGATGTCATACTTCAAACATACAAATACCATCTGGGTCATCAATATGCTGACACTGATAATATCGTGCTCAGTCTCAGATGCTGCTAGGTATTTTCTCTGTACAGTTTTTAGATTTCACTGCATTTATTACTTCTAAAAATTCTCCTTAAATACACCGCCTAAATAAAGATTTTTTTCCTAAACAAAAAACAACCAAGCAAACAAAAAAGCTACATTTTTCTATCAAGTTCTTCAGGATAAAAAGAAATCTCTCTCAGCACAAGACTTCTTTTGATAACAATTTTTTGCGAAGTCCTTTTTCTGAGGTAACCAACTGAAGTTGAGACTCGGAGTACGTGGTGGATGTGAGTAGAACATGTTTGTTCTTGCAGTGTCAGCGTTGGGATTTTCAAGTTTGATATGTTGGGATATGCAAGTTCTTTAGACTTATTCAGAGATTCCGACATGAAAAGTTCAAATATAGTGATGTATATAAATATTATGGTCACTTTTCTTGGATACTGGTAATGCATTGTGATAAATGAATGAAACTAATACCACGAAAAGGTGAGTTCCCCAAGTGCGATGAGTTAATGAAGACCTTTCTCATTTTACATTGTAATATATATTTAAACAGTAAAGGAACAGGCATTAGAAAGTCTATTGAAACAAGGAATTCCTAAGTATATTTAAAGATTTAAACAGGGAATTGAATATCTTGACTAGTCATTTGGAATCTATAATGTTCAAATAGTCTCCTTTTAAAGGGCATTCACAGCATTAAAAATCACCTTCCAAATACTGTAAATATATATATTTTATAATGAACAGATATCAGTGAAATGGAATATTGTCATAGGATAATAGGTTCTGGCTGATGAATGCTGAAGCGGAGCCAAAATGCTCAATTTTAAGGTATGAGACATTGATCCCGTGACAATCTTTTATTACAATTTACTTTTATTTCTATTATGCCACCTGGCCAATGTGGATAGCATCGCTCTGTCTGAATGGCACACTTAGAATCATAGCATGGAGGAATCTGTACCTATCTAGAAACTTCACATTGCATTGTGCTGCTACTCGGAGCATCACAAAAGCAACAGCTGTCAGACTCACTTCCTACTTTTGCAAAATAATTTCTGCCACTCAAGATGAAGTATGTTATCAATGTTGGGTCTGAAGTGATGGAGAACGATTCAGCATGCCTACAATAAGCAGCATTTAAATATATGTTATCCAGCATTGTAATGTAGCAGAAATAGATAGGACAGCACATTTCTGTATTTGTTTTTCCGTAGCGGTGCTGTACTACCCTTTGTGAACGTTTTCTTCTGTATTTTTTTGCTCATTTTAGTCTTCTATAATATGTCAGTGACAGTCATTCCTTTACGTTAAGTATACTATAGTTGGACACATCTCACTGCTAGGTTTTCCTTACTCTGAACTTTATGACTCAAAAATCTTTAATGGCCCTTGCTTTTCTCTTGTGTTTATACAGTGCCCAGCAGAAGCTGTTCTGACTCTTGGTTGTACTGGTGGCTGATATGACTTATCCATGGTGACTTGATTGCTCATTTCAGAGCCTGGGTAGAACCAACTGTATTTATCTGTGTTCCTGCATAGGAATAGACTGAATAGGAATAGGCTGAATTTACAGACAAGAAAGGTAATGTCAAAACCTCCTCCAAAAATTCACAGGTTTTTAACGGAACAAAGCATGATGAATTAGGTAGTTCCTCCTGTTATTTTGAGGTATTCTTTAAGGGAGTGCTTAGGAAGTTTTACTTGATTTAACTTAGATGTAAGTAATATTCTCAATTCAGAGCAATGGTTTAGAACTTGACTGAATGTCCTTTTTGTGAAGTAATTATCCTGATTTCCTTACTAAATGTTATTTTATGCATTACATTTAATAGCCTCTTTTTCTTTGGTATGGTAGAATAGTGATAGTGTCTTTTATCACTTAGGGACAGAATATATTCTCTGTTTGGTTCATTCACAGCTTATCATTCAGGCATTAGAGCAATTTTTTTTTTCTGCACTTGTTCACAACTGATATGTTAGAACAAACTTTGTGCAGGCTTTTTAGCTAGGTGTTTTTTTGCTTTAGTGTCTTCTAGATATCTTATTTAGGTGGCAAGATGCACCATGTTGTGTCTCGTTGGATGGTGATGTGTATGTCGCCTGTACAGATATATTGTGAACGAGGTGAATAACTAAAGTCACTCCTGTGTATGTGATTATTGTCGCAGGCCAATACCGGACATTTTGCACATTAAAGGACCTTTCAGATCCCTGGCGATCAATATAACTAGAAAGTTATTTTTTTCCCAAAACTTTAACTGTTAGTTTTTTATGTTATAAATAGCTTTCGAAAGCTCAGCCATTCTGTTTTTGTTTACTTGCGTTCCTTTGCATACCATACTGAAGAGGCACGTGACTTCATATAGTTGTCTTAGAAACATCCACTTAGTGATTTGGAGGCAAGTGTGAGCTTCTTGAGCCTGGCTACAAGAGAAAGCTGCCTGTGCTGGAAGCTTTGCGGGCAGCATCTTACCTGTGCAGGTAGCACAGTGCAGGTAACAGCTGGGGGAGCCCCCGCCGGAGGCAGGTTTGTTAGCTTCAGCTCTGTTTCTACAATGAGGTGGCCAAAGGCTGAGGGTGCAGAGCAAGTTAATGACTGTAAGAACTGAGCAGAGAGGAAGCTTTTATCTGTGTTGGAAAATCCCTGGTCGCACCAGTAGAGACAGAAACTGAAAAAGCCCTCCTTACCTCTTTGCCTCCGTATTCAAAGATCAGGAAAGCACTGTATAATTGAGTCTTATGTTGTAAGTAGGACATCTTGAACACAGCTCTGAAGTACCAAAACATTATTTTTTTTATGTTAAGCAAAAATATTAATACCTTAATAGCCAATATGAAAAGTTTTTATTTGTATGTATTCAGTACTACATGCGTTACTTCAGTTTATTTTGAGCAGTTAGGACTTATTTGGGGGAAGATGACATGGGTGTAACATTGTCACATCTTTCATCATTATTGCTTCTTTCTTAAATGATATGATTTGTGACAAATGTGAACATTAATTACAGTTAACAAAGCAATGTAACATGAAGTGTTCATATTTTAAAAAGCATCCAATCAGTGAGATTACATCTTACACCAAGCCTTAAGTCAAAGTTCAAAAGTCAGAAATCAAATACCATCAGTTATCAAATTATGTTAATGGTTCTAATGAAAGCTTCTGGTATTTTGCTCAACACTGTGTTGCTATTATGGTAACTAATAGGACAAGAAAAGCTGATGGCCATGAAAAAATTAAAACTGACTGCTAGAGTTTCTTTTTTATTTTTTTATATTTGACAATCTGTTTAGTCACCCAGAGTTTTCATGTGGTACACTCAGCTTTTCCATCAGGCATCAGAAGTGCATAGACTATGTAGTTTAATCATTTTAGCACACTACCCTTTCTCCTCCCCCAAAAACACCTTCACATAGTAAATTTGAGTTGCAAACTGACAAAGCAAAGAAAATTAAAGGCTGATGTTTTCTTCACTCTTTTCTTTCTTTTTTACACAACTTTCAGTAACATTTACTAGATAAGTTTGCCTGGAATCTCTGTTGTTTACAGAATTGAATGATTGATCATAACTTCTATTAAAGTAATTTTACTTTGTAATTAGACCATTAATGAGTTATAGCTGAGGAGAACCAGTACAGATAGCTTGCACGGATGTGATTGGAAGTCAACTCACTAAGCTCAATGAAATCCAAGTTTGAACCAATGAATGCTAAGCTTAAAACTTTTTTTTTTTCAATACAAAATGGATCAGCACAAAATCTGTGTGTTGTGAAAATGGGGTGTAGGGAGCAGATGTTTAATGTATTTGAGTTTTTATTTGTTTTAAGTTGCTAACAGAAATTAATTGCTGGGACATCAGACCTTTGTTTATTGTCCATGAAAAATAATCTGGGACATATGCAAAATCTTATTTCTAGTTAAGTTAGTGCTAGGGAGTGTAGTGCTGTTTTGAGATGTTAAGCAGACATTTCCAAATATCGCTGACTTTGCGGTGTGGCACCACTTAAAGCTGTCAAAAAACATGGAAAGACACCCATTTTTGGCATCACTTGCATCCAACATTTGTAGTTTATGCTGTGAAATTTTGTCTCTGAAACGGTTGACAAAATGTCTACATTTCGACCAGCGGTGTTCAGTTATAGGCAACGCCTTTTCAGTAAGAAGCTAAAAAACAATTCAACGTTCTCTTTTCAAAACTGTTCCTGTAGTTTCCTTGTTGCTGTGTTAGCAAACAAACAAAAAGGTGCGAGTCTCTTGACATATTTGAAAAATGGAGTAAATTGTACCTGCAGTTGTTATGTTTAAAATTTCTGTAGCAGATGGGAGCTCTAGCCAATAGAGCTTGACCTGTGGAAAAGATCACTGACTGATTCGTCCTTTGTCCAAGATCTAGGCTCTCCCTTGTAGGACAGCTCTTTTCGTTAGGTACTTCAACTAGTTTTTATTTTATAGAAGACGCAAAGTGATAGCCAATTATCAACATAAAAACGGTGCTACAAATGAAGAGAAAATAATATTTGATTTATTGAGAGGGAAAACTATGTACAAAAGATCACTGGAGTGATTTAGGAAGGACAAGTGTTTTTTTTTTTTTTTTTTTACTCCTTTTCTATACAGTAGCACAGCCAGTTGTACTTAGCATGGTGATTAAGTGGATAAATCAAGTATGGATTATGTCAGTGTTAGAGATTTGAAATTGCTGATGGGCAGATTTGTTTGCTAAACATTTACTTGAAGGGTTGAATGCTGCAGTAGAGAAATTCAACTAATTTTGAACCACATTATATATTAATATGGATCGATGTTAGCTGAAATTTTCCAAAATTTCCTAAGAGATTTGAAGGATTAATTTTATTAAAATAGGATTCCTTTTAAAATATTTTTTGATAGCTTTGATGGATTGATTCTTAATTTCCTTGACTAAGCAACTCTTGAAATTGCAAGGACTAGATTGTGGGGATATCCTTTTACATGTAGAAGTTTCTCTGCATCTTGTGCAATACTTCTGGATAATGTTGATGGAGTTGCACTTACTGAATACAAAAAACAACCCTTTGCTCAGCCACTTCATATTTAAGTATTGTGAAAGGACAGTGTGCTCTTTTGACACCTCTCTCCTCCAGGATTACATCATTTTTAATTAGAAGGGATGCAATAAATATTTTTAAAACAAGGGCAGGAGGAGTCCATTGGCAAGAAGGAAAGAAAAGGAGACTATATTTATTTTTTGTCTAATATTGGGAGTAAATTATCTTAGACTTATTTCTGTAGACAGACACGGGTGCCTTGAGATTAGAAACAGGGGAATCTTTTAATAATTTTGATCCTGGAAGCTAAAATATGCATGACCCCCGAAAAAGCAATCAGTATAGAAAACCTGTACAGAAACCTTTTGTGTGTGCAGCGTAGAGGTTCGAGATACATTTCGATCTCTCTCTGATGATCTGACTATGAATTTACTTGTTGCAATCAAGAATGATATTCTTGTAGTGGCTGACCAGTGCAGATGGTAAAAGCTGCAGTAATTAACAAGAGCTTTAAAGCTGATGAATGAAGTTCACTGTGCATGAAATAAGGCGAACGAAGACTACCTGGAAGAGGAGAAAAAAGTAACACCTTCTCCTTTCAAAAAGTGATAAAACTGATAGCTGAAGACACTCATGGTGGAGCGTGCTGCTTACTGTTAGGTACGGTCACTGAAGCCTCAGCTGATCTTTTTGAAATTCTGGATCAAAACAAACATGAGGCCAGTTCTGATGTGAGCTCTTAGACTTTCACGCCAAGTGTGCAACACCCTGAATTTTGGTATGAACACAGTGTAAGCAAAGCTGTGTTCGTAATCTTTGTTGACTGCACTAGTTTTGGGGGGGTTTCGTCTCTTAAAATCTATTGCAAAACTGCAGTCAAATACTGTAAGGGAATCTTCAGGTGCATTAAACGTTTTTTGGGGGTTTCTAAAGTATTTAATAAATGTAGGGAGATATGTGCCTCTCTGAGTACAAAAATATACCAAATTTATTTTATCCACTGTTTACTCAAACAGCTACTGATAAATAATACTTTCACATTTTTGTTGTGTTTTATTTCTGCCACACCAGGGGCTCAAAAAATGAATGTGTCAGTAAAGGATTTGACAGTGTGTTACGACAGTCATCAATCCAGCAAGCCCTGTAGCCATAAATAAGCTTCATACAGTGCCACACTAAAGAGGACAGTTTTTCTTCTGCAGGACATTGAAAATGTCACGGCAAGGGAATTGTTTGTCCCTGTCGCCACGACAACGCCACCAGCACTTATCATTAACTTTCACACCAAGATTTTAATCAGCGGTCTTTGTGGCATAAGACTGAGTCAACATCAGCCCAAATTTTCGAAGCCGTTATTCTAATTATGACGAGAAGCTATAGATTGATGAGCTTAGTTTTCTGCAAGGACTGGTGGCAGTTAATTCCTGTGACCTGTGTGCCTCCAGTAGTCTCTTTTCGAGATGGAGTCTTGAAAGTTCGATTATTAGTGACAGGTTGTAAGTGAGAAGAAGCTTATCTCTCCAGAGAGTGTTGATAACTTGAGACAAGGTTTAACTAGGAAGTAGTGAGACAGTAGATGGCAAAAAAAAAAAAAAAGAAAAGAAAAGGGGGTTGGGGGGGGAAAAGTGCCTTCTCTATCTCTAGCAAGCACACTGTAATGAGAAAATACAGACAGCCACAATTTCACAAGTTGTAAATTCTGGTAGCCTTCAGTTGTAAATTCTGGTGGAGCCTGTTTCACTCAGCTATCTGATAATGTGTGAAAATATTTGTCCTGCTGCTTCTCCTGCATGAACACACCGTACTTTTCAGCAAGAGCATTAAACATTCAGAGCCTCGGTATATGCAGTTCCATCAGGTTTATAAGTCCCTGAAAAATGAGAAGAAATATGACACTTTGTTATTTAAGAAAAAAAAAAAAAGCACTTACTGCATCATTTTCATGTGTATTGAGAGTGGCCAAACTAGTATTATCATTGCTGTTAATATTATTTATGTGCAAACAGTATGCTCAGAGCTGTACAAGTCAAACAAGACAACGTGTCCTTGCTCTGAGGGGCTTGTAATCTAAGTAGACAGACAATGCAAAATGCACTAGGAAAACCCAGAGGAGAATTATGTCCAAGTTTATTTCATTTATTTGTTCTTGGTGATGGGTAGGCAATGTTATTTTTGCTGACTAGAATCTGTGTGTGTCGAAGGGAGTGATGTCAGAAAGGTGAGGGCTCAACATATGGATCGAATGGGGAAGTATGGGAACAAAAACGTGCAAATGATCTGCAGAAGGATTTATTAGTGGAGGGAAAAATAAATTGTCAGGTGAGCTGAGCATGAGTACACTTCTTTCCAAGAGAACAAATGGGGAGACAGGGGCAGAGAGCCACCGAAGGTCATACACTTAGGTAGTGGCAGAGCTGCAATGGTATCTCAGTATTTAGGGAACTCTAAGCAGAGATGGATACTACTCTACTGATTCATGGCCTTTTGTCTCTGATTTCTGTTAGGTATTAAGTAACTCAGATAACTAATTCTGTGAGATCCCCGATTCCCTGCTTTCTTCTGTTATTTACTTTGCATTTGTCAAATCGTTTTGGAAAATTAATGTACAGGAATGAAATCCTGCTGAGGTGCACGAGAGAGATTTTCTTTCAAGTGGTCTGGAGACACGAGTTATTTCTAGGACCTCTAGATCTCATTTAATCAATAAGACCATTGCCGATAGGTTCATTCTTAAGTGTATTCAAAATTCATGAACATAGCCAGGTAGTACCATGCCCAGGATAACAGACAGAGCAGTGAAGAAAAAATAGTGTAGAGGTTTGTAGGTTGCTTGAGGAAAAAGGAAGGACTGCAAGAAGCACTCAGATATGTTTACCATAGTTAACAGTGGTAATGGAAATTGCCTGTTGTGTCCCTGATTCTGGTGCTCATTAATTCAGATGTCACTCCTAAGCACAGAGTGCTGTAAATATGAAAGCTGTTGATCCCATTTGCTGTGGGAATTAATAAACTGCTTCAAGTGAATTTCAGAAGCTGTTTCCTAGTGGAGAAAAGTTTCCATTTCTTTTAGTTTACTTTTTTTTTCCTCAGTTATTTCATTGCTATTGTTAGGAAGCTAATGGCAAAAGACACTGGTACTCACCAGTATGCACAATCTCATGCCTTGAAGGTTCAGCAAATTGCACCACACAGACTGTTCTTTTGAATAAGGATTTTGAAAGATCTGTCTGCTTTTGAAGGATAAATAGCGTTAGCAAACCAAATGAAAGCAGGTTTTAAAGCCTTGAGTACAGAATACTTTCTCTGAGCTGCTGTTTTTGTCTATCTTGAGCTTGCAATGACTCTGTTGTCTGAAAGCGTTCAAGTTTTCATTGTGGCCAGGTACAAAATTGCAATTGGAGTATGACCATGTTTTCAGTGTGGGCGCCATCTGGGACTTGCCTCTGCTAGGGCAGTGCCTTGCCACCTGTGCTGGCATAAAACTGTTGGGAGAGCAAGGTACTTCGAGAGGAGGCACGTTTTCATCTCGTGCTGTTGAACCTCCTTGAACAAACACACCATCGTGCTATCCTGACCACGGCTATACCACAGGTCTCATTGGCATGCCTGTCGTGTTTTCTTTTCTCCTGCTTCTTCCATCTTAGCTGTGCTAACAAAACTTTGTGACTGCTTATAGCAATGCAGCTCCTTCTGTGTCTAAACTTCAAATTCACTGCTGAAAGACCCAGTTTTTACAGCGGCTCAAGTTTTCCTGTTTAGAAATGGATAGAAACTGAATTAATATTATGATGAAGCAAACAGAAAAAAATGTAACGGGGCAAGTGAGTATTAGGAGGTGGGGAGCGAATTCCTTTCTTGAGGCTATCAATATGTATTGGAAGTAAGTACCAAGAGATGAGCGTAAATGAAGGAATATATGATTAAGGTTAAACTACGTGATGATTAAGATATCCTTTCTTCAAGAAGCAGTACTTTGTGTGGTGACAGCTCTAGCACAAAATGACAATAAGATTAAAAAACTGTGTAAATCAGTTTGGATATAGCACTTCAAAGTTAAAACTTTGAATTTGTTCAAAAACTATTCCTGCTTTTGCAGTAACCCCACCCTGATTTACAATGACCATGTAGACATTGCTGCAGCCCAGTTTTCTTCTAGCTGCATGTGGTATTCAAAGGATGAGTTTGAAATTCAATGTTTTGCAAAAGCAGTGGATTGCTGTACTGCTGTAAGTGTTTTTCTTTTTTTTTTTGGCCCCTGATTTTAATCTATTGAAAGTTGTTGTAACCACTGGAGCTGTTCGGCTTTTTTTTAAATGCCTGTCTGTCCTTGTTAATTAGAAGTGTACATATTGGGAAATTAACTATGAAATACTAAAAATGATAAATTATTTCTTATTTGAAAGTATAAATTAAAGGTTTAGTGTATATAAAATTTGTCATGTTTAATTGCAAGTTCAATTAAAATTCAGGATAATGATGATTTATACAGGTTTCTGTGTAATTTGATATTCATTAGCTTAGCCAGACACATGCTGATATTAGCTCGTTAATTATGTTTCCTTTTGTTGAAAGCAGCCTTGTGAAAGCAATCTGCTCAAAGTTTTTTAAACTCATTCTGCTAAATGAATATTTGGCAGCTGTTCATGTTATTGAGATGGTCACTGTGGCTTCACTTCACTCATATAGCATCAATCATATCCACCATATGACAAACAAGGGTTTCTCGTTACAAACCCATTTATGAAGGTTATGGTTGACATTAAAGAGCTATTGCATGGCAGTATGATATTGCTTTACAGTAACATTAGTGTATAGCTATGGCTAGAAGTAGCCTCTCCCACACAACCAAAACAGATACAGTTTAGAAAGGGAGGAGGAAAGGAAGCAGTCTGAAATGGGAGTAATTCAGGCAGTGCTTGAAGTGCTGAGGTGCTTTCACATCTTTGGAATGAGGAAGGCAAGTTACTTGACACTCTAAAAGTTGAGACATTCGTGTATAAAAAGCAACATGCATAGCCTTCTGGGGTGTCAGTGTCGTGCTCTTCAGGTGTTTTTAACACTGTGCGAAGTGGAACTGACCTGAATAATTTTAGAGAGATGCCAGAGGGAGCTGCCATAATTTCCTGGGAAGGAACTGGCCCAGTTCTGGAGGCCTCCAGCCTTTGCATTAAGTAATTTCGCAGAGTTGTCAAGGCTGTGGGAGATTGAGCAGCTTAACATTTCAAGATCACTAGAGATTTTTATCTGAAAATATTTGAGGTAAGTGCATTTACTACTTAATGAAAAGACAAGTATAGCTTTGAAGGATTGATGGCATGAAGTGTAATCCCTTTGTTTCTACTAAGAAGAAAATGCAACAAATGTACTGAGGGCTATGGCACTCAAAAGGAGTAATTGTTTCTCTTGGTGTTTGCTGTAGGAGTATATATGTACCTTTTTCTCAGAGTGCTGTCTAGCCTCTGTCCTTTTCATTAGTGTCATGGACCTGTTCAGTTTCTGCTTCTCAGACCTGAGGAGGAGATCTTGCTTCTGCACTTGATAAGTCACTTTTATCTGCTGAAGTGGGGTGAATTCATGGACTTAAGGGAGAGGAGGACAGGAGCTGCTGGGTTGGCATGTGTGTAAGACTTTGTCACCCATGGGAAGGAATGTTGAGATTCAGGTTCAGAGTGATGGACTGGGAAGAACTCCCTTTTATTTCCCATCCCTTCCAAAACTTGCTCTTGCGATGTGCTCTTCCTTTTTGGCATGTTGTTGCACTGTACAAGGATGGTAAATCAGCTTTACATTCAGGGAGAGGGCAACAGCTGCCAAAATCAACAGATGTGTCCCCCCGACCCCCCCGACTTTTTTGGGGAAGTGCTAGCCGTGAACTCACTTTATTCTAAGAGGAGTTTTAGAATAGAATATCCCAAGCTGGAAGGGACCCACAAGGATCACTGAGTCCAACTCCTGGGTCTGCACAGGACCACCCAAAAACCAAACCCTATGTCTGAGAGCATTGTCCAAACACTTCTTGAACTCTGACAGGCTTGTTGCTGTGACCACTGCCCTGGGGAGCCTGTTCAGTGCCCGACCACCCTCTCGGTGAAGAACCTTTTCCAAACACCCAGCCTGACCCTCCCCTGTCACAGCTCCATGCCGTTCCCTCGGGTCCTGTCACTGTCACCAGAGAGAAGAGATCAGCGCCTGCCCCTCCGCTCCCCTCGTGAGGAAGCTGCAGGCCGCCATGAGGCCTCCCCTCAGTCTGCTCTTCTCTGGGCTGACCAGGCCAAGTGACCTCAGCCACTCCTCATATGTCTTGCCCTCTAGACCCTTCACCATCTTTGTAGCCCTCCTTTGGACATTCTCTAATAGTTTTCTGTCCTTCATGTATTGTGGCACTGTAGTGGTTTT
>VXAA01001494.1:216851-251175 GCA_013399115.1 Anseranas semipalmata | reverse complement strand
TGGTGTGATACCAGCGCTGTTCTAGCTACAAGTGCAGAGTACAATGCTATAAGGGCTGCTGCAGGGAAGGTTAACTCTATCCCAGCCAGACCCAGTACAGGCACCTAAAACCACACACAGCACTCGAGGTGAGGCCGCAGCAGAGCAGGACAATTGCTTCCCTTGACTGGCTAGCAGTGCTGAGCCTGATGCACCTCAGAACATGGTTGGCCCTCCTGGCTGCCAGGGAACACTGGTGACTCTTGTTCAACTTGCTGTTGACCAAAACCCCCAGATCCCTTTCTGCAGAGCTGCTCTCCCACCTCTCATCCCGTGGTCTGTACGTACAGCCAGGGTTGCCCTGTTCCAGGTGCAGAATCCAGCACTTGCTCTTGTTAAACTTCATGTTAAACTTCCGCTCTTAAAAGTGGAGTTTACTTTATTAAACCCATTGGAAAATTTACTTGTTATTCTGCCTTAGCTTAGACCAAGACATTAATATGCAATGGATTTATGTTGCGTTGGTGGTGGGTAGGTCACCCTTATTTATCAGCTAGAGGAGCTTCACTCATCTGTAGTTATTTTTCTTACAACAGCTCAGCTTGGTTAGCATAGAAGTTACTCTTATATCTGTCTGTTAGCTTTCTTGGATAGTGGCACGGTGCTAGTAAAGGCTTTTTGACAAGACGGTTCATCATTGTGGATTCTCTTGGAGGTATAGTCTTTGAGGTTACAGAGCGAGGTGGTGTGTTTCTGTAGGCAATCTGCTAGTAGCTACTGGAGGCTTGAAAGAAAAACTTAATGTGAGCAGCAGATGTCATAGAACAGGTTTGCAAATCAGGAAATTTGAATAATTTCAAAACCCTTAAATGAAGTAAAAATTTTGCAAGGATGATAGAAATTTCTTGAGGTTCTTTCCATGACCCTGCCAAGTGCCTGGCTTCAGTTTGTTATTTTTTTTCTCTTTAGATATGAAACAGATGCTTTGAAAATGAAAGTAATTTGTTTTGAGTAATTGTTACATATTCTTTTGACTGGATGGAAGATTGTTTCAGGGCTTCAGTTGGATAAAAGTACCCATGAAGTAATTCTAGGGCTTGGACCCACTCAACTGATGGAACAAACTTAGATGCATGCAGCAGTTTTGAGGGTTGCTGGTTTTTAGGTGTGCGCATAGTGTTTTTTCTCCTGCTCAGCTATAGGAGTGGATGTTTTATTTTAAATTGTATATAATAACACGATTAAAATGATGAATATTTTTCCTTTGTTATTTCACTGTGGAAAAAAGCTGTTAGGTTTCTGTTATGAATTGCTACACACAGCTCCTCTAAATCCCATATCCTTTATGAGGACAGAATGGTTGCATGCATTTGCTTTGTATGTCCATCCTTTAATTTAATATTTCTTACTCAAACATCTAGAAAGAAACAAGAAGATAGAATTCCAAGCAAGCGTGGACAGCAGATCTGTTGGCTGTACCTGCCATTTTCAGCTTAGCAATTTTGAGTAGAATTGCACTTAAATGTCTGGTAGCATTTTGATGAGACAAGACAAAATAAATTTCCCAATCAAGTAGTGCACAATATTTTAGGAACAAGGAACAATTTATATTTAGGAACAATTAGGAAATATTTAGGAACAATTTTCTGGAACAAGTTTTGAATGCTTTTTCTTCTTCCGATTTAAATTAATAAGTTCGACTTGTAGAAAAAGCAGGTAAATCTCTGGATTTTGGTGTCTTTTTTTTTTTTTTTCCTGGTGTTTCTGTAAGTTTAATTTTAAGTTGGGCCAATATGTGGAAATTGTTTTTTTGCCAAAGAAATAGAAATTAGTTAGAATTATTAGTATTTTTTTTTTCAGTGGCTTGTAAAGCCGTGTGGTTTTTGTGTGTGTGTATTGTGTTTAAGTGAATTAATCCCACTTCTACTGTAGAATAATACTGTTATAAAGTATGGAGTAGTCTGATTATGCTATTTGTTGCTTTTTTGATTCTCAAGGTTTTATTAATTTTAACATAAAACAAAAGGAAGTATCCCACCGATTATAAGCGACAGCAACGTTTGTGTAGAAGCACCTGAAAAATCACTGTAGGCCTTTAAGAAAACTTTTCATCCCCAGGTGCAAAACCATGCCAGTAACTGCCTGTTGAGCAAGACTTTGTCAGCTTTTTATCGCAATACATTGTTGGGTAATAGTTTTAAAATTATTTATGGAATGGAATCCCAGCTGTACTGAAAATACCATAGTTTAATATGTTGTCTGTGATTCTCATTAGCTCTTTTTGTCTAAGGGTTATGGAGAGAACAAAGGTTTGGCTGTATGTCTGGGACTGAGCACTACAAGAAATGTTTGTCAGGGGACTTGTTGACCTTATGTACGGTTACCTCTCTGAGAAGCTCTTTATGTTACGGCTGCAGTCGCTGGGGAAGTCGCCTAAACTAGCAACAACCCCCGTGCCCCCGCGCAACGCCTTGCAGAAGTGTGGCCTCTGACGGTACAGCCACTTACTGCAAAGTTTACATCCAGTACGTATAGAGATAGCGATCAATCAAGTGAATCGTCATCTATTTAAAAAACAGGAGTTGATGTATTTTCACATATGTAGTGTGTGCCGGCATATGTGAAATGCAGGAATTCCATCACTCCGTGCAACGTTGTACTTCCTATACTGAGTGCTGTTAAAAATAGCAGTGTTCAAGGAAAATTACTTCTGTAACATTCACAACTTCTCTGTAAGGGGACATAGAAAATGGTAGGACCTTGTAACTATGTATACTTGTTTGAGTTTTATAATTGTTTTTTTTTTTTTTTTTTCTTTTCAATACCTGTTCTCTTTTTGTGTGGTACCCTCTTTATTTCATCTTAAACTGTAACGTTTAGATATTACAAAAAAAATTGGGCTGATCTCCTAATGTAGTCAACCCAGAACATCACTCTCGTGACATTACCTGGTATTTTGCATCTGGTGGTGCTCCTTGGATGCGGTAGACTTGAGCAATAGCAAGTTATGATTGTTGTCTGCTTGTGTGAATGGCTGACTCAGCAGGATGTGGATAGTCTGACTTAAAGGATAAGACAAAATCCTACTATTACCCTTCTCCTCAGGGACAGCTGCCCTTCTCCATCAAGAAGACAGCCATTCAGCCAGAAATTCACCACAATCACTTTACTAGTTTAAATTTCAGGTGGGACTAGAATTGATGGTGTTGAGGGCAGAGGCTCAGAGCCTTGAATCTTTAGGCTTAAGTGAGTTAAGCNTTTAACAGCTAGAAAAGAGGATAAATGAGGAAGGGAAAATGCAGTCACTGTTTGGAGGTGAGGAAAAGACATTTAAAATCTTTTAATGATGAGAAACTGGATTCTACATTATTCAGTCCTGTCTGAATCCTATCTGTGTGTTTGTGTCACTATGTGATTGCCTTAAAAAATGAGATGCAATGAACATATAGTTTGCCATAGTAAGTAAAGTTGTTGAAAAGAGCCTTAAATCTAAGGCTTAATCTACTGTCCTGTAGTGATTACATATCAATATATGTAGTAAACTGAAGTTGCGCCTTTTTGTATTTAAGGAAAAAAGGTTCAGTGAGATTAAAAGAAATAAAGCAAAACCAACTGGCGCTTTCTATTAAGTGCATGGTTCACGACAGATATTGATGCTCCTGTTTAAGTTCCTTCAGAAACCGTATCACCTCAGTTGGTAGCCCACAGTTCTACAGAGTCTTCCTTTAGTCTGTGTTCATTCACACAAGAGATCACTGGAGCTTTCCTAATGCTATAATAATGTTCTTTGAGATATGTCTGTCTTCGAGAGGCTGTGTATTCTTTGCATTTTTAAATTGCACTAACATTTTTTAATGTTTTACAAGCAAAGCAAAATCGGCAATGGAAGAATATCAGCAGAATACTAACATCGTGTTTTTTATTTTTGAAAATTTTTAATAAAAATGTAGTCATAAGTTCTAATATTTTATCAGATGTGTAGGAACACATTCTCATTTCCGCTTCATCCCCAGCAGGTGTTTTACCTGAAAAATAGGAAAGGTAACAAGTCAACAGAGGGAAACAAACATGTCATTCAATGTAGCTGATTTTTTTTTTTTTTATAGTGACACATTTAGAAAACCGTGGCAAGTTTCAAAGAGAGTGTTAGGGTAACTGGAGCTCCTGCTTGCACTTGATTGTTAGTTCTCTGTTCTTGAAAACATAATGTTTTTGAAGTAGAGCATGGCTTTTGCATAAGCAGAAAAGTAGAATAGTACCAACTTTTTTTTTTTTTTAATGGAAGGAAGAAGATATTTCTTGTTTAGAGCACTGCTGTGACCTGGAGTTAAAGGCCATTGTGAAATTTGGGAGACTTCTGGTAGTGAGAAGGTATAATCATTTTTCATCAGCATGTTGAAAGTACATTTTTCTCTGTCACCATCTTGCTGGTGGATGTGTGAATTTAATCTCTAAAATAAGTGGCAGGAACTAAAAGGACATTAGTCTTTGTAATTCCAACTTGTTGTTTACTCCGCCTTTAGAGCATCACCACTGATGAAAAGGGTACAGTCTTATGAACACAGCTCTTTCTAGCACTCTGAGGGATGGCTGCTATTCATTGCCTTTAATCTGAAAATGGGTTAAAATCACTATATGTGAAGTGTAAATGGATGTTTCTCTCATAATAGGAACTCATATCTTTTTTGCTAATACTTCCACACACACTCTGTCTGCTTCACTTTACAGAAATCTGCCTCCTCCTTTTAAGACAGACAGGAATCTAAACTACTATTAAAAGTAAGGTTACTGCAGCCATGGGGTATTGATAAAATATATCTCACCTTCAGGAGAGAAATGGATAGGCTCTCGGAGGTTTAAAGTTCCATGAAAGAACCAAGACATTTTCCTCCAAGTCAACCTGATAATTATTAGTACCAACTTAAAAAAAAAAAAAAAGGTGCAGACGAGTGATGTGTAGAATGTGTTTTTTTCTTTTCTTTTCTTTTTTTTTTTTTTTTTTTTTAAGATTGTGATGGAAGAGTCTGGTTCCTTGGTTATCTGCCTTAGTTTGCATTTAATATCCTCTGGGATGGCTTATATGGTGTATTGAAAATATTGCTTTCTCTTTGAACGAAATGTTTGATGAACTGTAAAAAAACAAACATAAAACAACACAAAAACAAACAGAAAACCCCACTGTCCAGATGAAATGGGTTACAAATATTAGTTCTCTTTTAATAGTCAGAAAACCATAATATTTTTGTGTGGTTGTCAAAGGAAATAGCAAAACACTCTAAACATTGCTAACAAATGTGTTTAATACCTAAACGGGCTCTTTACCCTGGGAGTGTGTGTGAGATGGATTTCAGGGAGGTACCACTGAGACCTGTGCTGTTACGGAGCTGGTATCTAATGGCCTCATGCCAAATAGTCTCTATTGTTTTCTAGTCTGTTTGAGTGCATACATGTAAGATAACGTGAGATATAAAAAAGTAAAAGCAGGTATTTGGTCATGGTGTCTTTGAGAGTAGTTAGCTAGAAAGTACCCGACGTTAATATTCTTCCCAGTGAAACCGATGCACCGAGGTTTTAGAAGCAGTAGCTGTGTCTCACCCCACAGCTTGACAGGGAAGATTTCTGCTTGATTCGGTAAGCAGTAAGCATATTGTCCTGCATAAGATCCGGCTGAAGTATCATCACGGTGAAGGTCTGAAACAACCAATTGTATGTAATTGAATCAAACTAACTCAAACGAAAAAAAAAAGTGGCAGTCGTCAAGCTTGCATTGCTTTCCCTGAAGCTCGATGCCTAAATGTTGGCGTCCTTGAAAATCTCTTTTATTGTTGATGACTTTTTCAGTTACTAGCTTCAAATAGGAGTTGAAATTCAGAATATTTCTAAATACCAAATTTAAGGTAACTGTAAGTTGTTCTGGTAGGTTTTATGTCTCTGTGGAGCTATTTCATGCTCCACTCTCAGTGGAGCCTCTCTTACTGGTTTGTTTTTCTTTTCCTCAGGTAATCAAACCTCTCAACCCCCCTCAGCTATGTCTGTGTGGTTTCAATTTGTGGGTGGTGAATAGTGATGACTGTTCTTGTGGCTATGTCCAGACAGTATGAAATGGGTATTACTGGCTATGAAATGGGTATTGTTCCTTCTCAGTTGAAAATAATTGAAGTACAGAGTATCATTATGTCCACTTCATCCTGGTTTATTTTTATCTCTTAAGATTGCTCCAAGTAGTAGTATAGCATCAAACTTGGAAGAGGACCTTTCAGTAAAGGACAATCATTTCTTTAGCATCTTTTATGTAGAGAGTAGCTTGCTCGGAAAGTGCAGTGGGGGGCTCTGGTTCATGTCTGAGAAGAGGGGAGAACATGCTGAAATAAAAGCCAAGATATGAAAATTTAATAATATAAAAATGTACAGTGAGCAGTTGTGGAACAGAAAAGATGAGAGAAACAAAAGGAATAATGGAAGAAGCAGTTGTAGTGGAGATCTGTCATAGATGGGAGAGGTCAGGGTCAGGTCCTAGATGGAAACTGTATTAGAAAAAGCAAGTAAAAAAAACCTTTATGCTGAATTGCAGATTGGAAATGGTAACATCAGTAGCTCACTAAAGAGGTTTAAAGAAGGCATAGTAACTTTAATGTGTTGCTTGGGTCAGAACCCCATTCTTCAATTTTTTCAATGCGACACTACATAAGAATGTTTTAGTGATGTAAAATGAATGCAACTCTTGATGTACTTCAGGACCACTTCTGCTGATTTTTTTATTTATATTCACACATTCCCTGTTTTTCTTATTGTGTTAGTCGTCTTTTTAAACCAAGCAAAATTTAATGTGAAATGAGTTAATATATCTGTTTATCTGAAAGTCCTTCATACGTTTCAGAAAATTTGGTCAATGTTTCCATGGGAAGGGAAAGAAGGGATTTGGGCAGGGGAGCTCAGTGATACCTGCTAGCACTGGGTGCACAACCCATACCCTGTGTGCTTTCCAGTGGTCGTGTTTCCCCTGAATACCAGAACCAAAATCAATGGTGTATTAATACATCGTGGCACTCAGCTAATACGATCAGTTTGCAGGTAATGTAATATTTGACTGCGACTGGTAACATAAGGGAAGGAGGTTTAGAGGTTTTGGAGGCCTCTAATAATCATGATAGAGAACTTGGAAATGCAGTGTGTATGGTTTAAAATGGGAAGAATTGCTATTCAGAGAAACATGATTAGGAGAATGAGCATCACTAAAGAAAGTTGATATAGGCTAGCACAAAGAATAATTTTTACCTGCTTTCATGCAATGCTGCTGTAGTATGGGAAAACCATTCAGAATAAGTTCATCTTAAATAGATCTACAAAAGATAAATCATGATAATCCATAATCAGATTAGCATTTCTAGATGAGCAGCTCTTTTTCATTCACTGCTTTTGTTGGGGATTATCAGATGTTGTTTCATTGTAAGGCGTTTGTGTTGGAGGTATTGACTGAACAGCTGTTGCTGGCTTCATTCAGCGTTGGCCTTGGCTCCTCACTTTAAATGAGTTCCAGAAGTCTGAGGTGCTATACTCCACCTCTTACCATGCATTTAAAGAAATGGCAGGGCGAGTCTGAGAAGATTTTATCTGCAGGTGATAGCTTAGGTATACCAAACAGCAGACTTGGCCTTCTTTTTGTGGTCAAAAGAGTAACTTCTCTCAGACACCTTGAGCTACCTAAAATGTTTGTATACTTACAGTAGGTTTAAATTTTATTGAATTGTTAAAAATCTGTGATGATAACAAAGGTAACTGAATGATCCTTGTGAAAGCGTTGCTTGTTACTGACTGTTGCCTTTCCTGTTACTCCAGGGAGGAGCCAAGTTCCCAAGTGCTGAGGGTAGGATTTAAAATCTGTGAGCTACCACAGTGTAAAAAAAAAAAAAAAAAAAAAATTGCCTTTCACATGCATCTGCATTTTGGCAGCTTGATGAACTTGACATTTATAACTGTCTATTTATATCGATTTATCTTCATGCATGTAAGAATGCAAGCCTTTGTGTATAAAGCGCTGCATGGAGAGCGCAGTGGGACTTAGCACTGGCCGTGGCTCCTGGTCGTATATTAGCAAATCGTTTCATCCGCACTTTTATACAGATGCAGGGGAGAGGGACCAGTTCTTTCCTTGGATTTTAGGTGTGTCTGTTTGAAATTGGTTGAGTCTTACATGAAAGATATTCCTCAAGAGTCTGTTGTTCCGGTGGGGATTTTTTTAGTCCACCGAGAGAGACTCATTGTGGCATAGGACCAAGATGTAGGCCAAGTGGAAATACAGCAAAGTGATTTAATAGAAAAGGTAATTCCTATTCAAACTGGATGGTCCCTTATTCATTTCCTCGGATTATCATCAAATTTATGTCACCAGCAAAGGAGCTTTATTGAGTTTCACAGATATATTCCTTTTGCTTTCATTGTCATTAGTTGGCACACTGACATTTTCATATGTGTCTCAGCTAATGCCTCAAAATTACTCCATCTACAAATGTAACAATTGAACAGATAATTTTAATAAGATTCAGCTTGACTTCAGACTGCACTCCTTCCTTTCTTTATAGAATGCAAATTGTAACCTGTTTTTAAAGCCGTGCAATGCAGTGAACTTTAATGGGATTTGACAACATCATATTAAGCACAACAACTACGCATAATGTACCGAAAAATTGGACGTGAAATTGGAAACATAGCTGAGAACAAAGTAAATTTACATGGTTTGGTAGTTTGAATGTCTGATATCATATTCTCTCATGCAAGCTCCATAAAAAGCAAGGGATTTAACAATGGATATCAGCGGAAAGTGCTTTTAAAGTTAAAGCTGATGGATGGCTTGTCAAAAAAAATAATTGCATTGGTTGGAAAGTCGGGATGCGTGCTGAGGGGGAGAGAACAGGATATACAGAGAGGATGATGGGAAGTGACAGTGGTCTGTCAAGAAGCAGTGGCTGCCCAGAGAAGTGTGAAGCCAGAGCTATAAGGTGGCAGAGTAGAACAGGCTGTCAGAGCGGGAAAGTGGCTTTAATACCCTGAAAAGCAAAGGAATCCGCCTGTCAGCCTTGCTCAGCCGTGCTGAAAGAGGAAAAGAACATGGCATAAAGTTAGAGACATTAAACGGGAAAAAAAGAGAGGCCAACAAAAGCCGGTGAGGAGGGGTGGCGAGCTGTTATGTTTTTAAATAGACAAATGACACATTTCTAGGTGCAGCAAGAAAGCAAACTGTCTAAGAAATTTGGAACTGATTAGAGGCTTTTTTGAAAAAGAAATACAAGATGATCAGCATCTATTTCTGGCATTTTTAAATGTACCATACAGCCCTGTGACCTTCCCTTCGCTTCCATCTTGTGTAACTGTACTGGCCCATCACTGCTCCGAGACGCAGAAGTGGTTTTGTTATGGAAGCACCTTACCTTTATTTGCCCCTGTAAGCATTTGAAGAACTTGGTGTTTGAGACAGAATTAATCCTCTCGGAGGTCTCTTTTTAGCCATTCACAAGGTATTTGCTTATAGATCTGATTACTAATCTAACCAAAGAGTTTTTCTTTATTTTTTTTTTTTAATTGAGATTAATTTGGCTATGCATCATTACCATTTATACCTAGTGTTATTGCAGTGCCACACAAACAGCAGCACCTATTGATTTAGGAGTTTTTCCACAAATGCTGGAAAATTTAAGTCTTAGATTGTAGAGAAAAGAAATTGAGCAACTGTCAATAAAAGCTTTTTTTTATATAATTAGTATTTTTCAAATGCAGTTCCTTGTAGTCATCTGTTACAAACGTATTTTAATAAGAAATGGAAAAAAAAAGCATTAAAAACATTAGTATATATACAGTATCTATTTGGTAAAGGGTAAGATATTAAGAGCTACTGTGCAACTATATAAGAAAGGCATTAGAAACACAGTCTATATTATAGTTTTTCAGTGTATTGCCTTGACTCTTCTGAAGAAACGTTGTCCACTAGATAAATGCAATTAAAAGCAAGATACAGTGTGTGCACAGACATTCAGAACATGGACTGTACATGTAAAGTTCTGGAATACCACTCAATCTTGAAACATACTGGTTGCAATGGAAGCTGCAAGGAAATATTGTTAGGTAGATTTCAGCACTTCTCAGGATTTGACTCAGTTTGTAATTGTGCTAGAAGTTATTAAATACATTTAAGTTTCTGGGTGTTGCTTCACAGAGCTTGTTCTGAGTGCTGCTAAGGCCGTGTTTGAAATAAAATGCAAGTTAGCAGTTTTCACGTGCAGAAGGAAAGGAAACGGAGGTCACAGTTCTTGGTTATAAGCAATTCTAGATTTTGGCTTATGTCTCAGTTATAGTGACAAGCTTATTCAAATAAGGATGTGTTAATGCTTCAGTCCATACATATTTTCATGTTTTATTTCTCTTGCAATTTGTTGAATAAGAGAATTCATTTTCCGTGTACAAATGCATATATCTAATTAATAGAAAACAATTATGTTGTAATTGTAAGATAGAGGCTAAAAATCCATATAATTGGTTGCTCTCATAGGATGCTGACTCCTTCTGTTGGTTTGAATATCACATGTCCAAAAATGTATTACATCCTGAAGTAGGAGGCCATTAGTTGTAACAAAGCTAACAGCATCAGCTTTTTTTTTAAAGTTCTTTGTTGAAACAAAGTAGGTAGAATACTGAGAATATGTTAGCACAAAAGAAAAATCTAGAGTGTTGCTAGGCATTTTAAACATATATATTTTTTAAAAATGTATATTGAAAAAAAGCATTGTTTCAATTTGAAAATCAGCATGCTCTTTATTATCTTTTAGAAATGTATTGAACATAGAACATCTATGTTTTGGAATTGAGTGATGGTCCCAACTCTTAAGGTTCTTAATGCTGAACCTAAAGGGAGCATTTTGTTTTTTTATGGGTGCAATTTCAAATTCTGTAATGAAAAAAAATCAGATAGGAGTCTGTACTTCTCCCTTCTCATGCTAGTACCTAATGTAAAGTTGCAAAACTAAATAAATGAGGAAATTACAGTAATCCATACCTTTTATGTCTGGATATTTTGTGAGTTTCTAAATAGGAGATGATCTTATAGGTTTTTTTTCTTTATCCAGGCAATTTTGTTGTAGTGTTTTTTTGCTGGTGCATGTGAATACATTACAATATATATAGTCTGAGCAAATGCAGGAATGAAGAAGCTCTCTACTTAAACAGAATGAAAAAAACCAAAAACAAACAAACAAACAACAACAAAAAAACAAACAAACAAAAAACCCACAGACGTTCCAGCAGAGTTTGAATAGCAGCATTTGCCTGCCAAATAAGATACTTGCTTTCTGCCCTTCTTTGGTCAGTAGAAGTCCTAACTAGGAATGAAAAAATGCAATAAAATGTGCTGTATTTGTAAGGCATAGAACAGTGATGCTAGAGATAGAACTGCAACCTCTGCTTGTTTTTCCTTACTCCTTATAGACTGAAAAAATCTGTACTGTTGTTTGGAATATAGTGTTTTGTGTATTAATAGCTCTTTTGGTTTGCAAATAACACCTCTTTGTGTCACTGTGTGGTTGCAGAAGGGTCACTGGTTTTTTACAGTTTAAGGAGATTGCTGCTGTTATCTGTAAATCTATTGCTTGGACAAGAATGGGATTGCATGATATGATTTAAAACAGTATCAGCTGTATTTTATCGTTTTCACAAGGAAATGACCCCTTACCTTGTACAGATTAAATAAATATATAAAACTTCTACTACATACAGCAGCAAAGCTTCTGCCTTTGTTACCTCAGGAGTATCTGAATAAAATGTCTTATTAAGCAAGATATAAGGGCAATGAAGAGAAGTGTAAATCATATTAGTTGACATCTCAAGCTTGGAGTACCATATGTAGTGCTAGTAGTTATCTGTTTAGTAAAATGGATTTAATGAGAAATATAAATGCAGGTATTTAGATGGCTGCATTTTGATAACTTAGTTACTGGCTTCCAAAATTGGGTAGTAATGCAATATTGCAAAGTTTTAAAGTACAGCAGGAAATGAAATCACTTTTCCCTCTCTGCAGCAAGGGAACACGTAAAAATGTGGTGGGCCTTAGAGAAAAGGAGCAAATACTGGATTATCTTTTGTAATGTTGTACACAAAACGCAAAAGGGATTGGGCTTATCTCATAAACACTGGTCATACGTGCAGTTTGCATATTGTTAACCAGCATATCCCAATGTATTCACTTACTGCTATGTGCTCACCTAAAGGCTTGAGTGCAGAAATCGGTGGTTAGGCTGGACTCTGAGAAGCCACAATATACGTAATTTTGATAGAAATGTTACATATTTGCTATCTTGTGTAAGAATCTTGCTTATTTCTGGGCAAAATCATTTTCTCCATGTATATTCCATTGTCAGAGTAAAACTTGTTCCTTGGGACAGGTGTCTTCTAGCCTGCTGGGAATCAGTTTTCCAGACGGAACTGATGTTGGACCAATACTGGTACTGAAAATGCCCCAAGCCTCCATTTCATGAGGCTTTCCTGCTGATGTGCCCACCCAAGATCCTCATATGGCTTTCATCAATATAATTTTGGAAAATGTGTTTCTATAATAATCTATGGGATATGTAATTGCTTACAAGTGAGTAGTAGAAGATCAAATTTCCTGTTTGAATGACTTCAGGTCAAATCAAAGCACGTGACACAGCAAGCAATTTACACCACGCATCCCAAAGACCTCACCTCTCACTTCTGAAGTCTGTAAGTACTTTACGTTCTTTTCTGGCACCAAGTATGCTAGTGGTGTCCAGCTATTGTGGGGATTGGCCAAGTGCCTTCCTGGAGGAAACATGCAACAAAAACCAGTAACATGAGATATTGCAGCAAAAGGCGTATTAACCTGATTTGTACATCTTTTTGGCTTTGGTAGGGAGACAGACATTGTATAGGAAAGCCCCACCGATGGTGATCTAGAAGGCATCAGGATTTTGAAGGTTTTCGAGCAGACCTCCTCTTGGAAAGATTTTGGAAGAAAATAGTTGCTACGTAGTTTTCCTTACTTCAGATTTTCACATTTTAGAAATAAAAGATAGGAGGAGATGGAACTAAACTGGCTGTCTGTATCTGGGGTAAAGGGGCAGGTTAACAGATGTTAATTGCATGTTAATGGCAGGAGATCTGCATGATGCTCGAACCTCTATCAGTTGTCCTTGCAGCCTCAGGTTCTCTAGACTGTAAGTGCTCCTCCTGCTGATTTTTCCTGCTTAGGGTTTTAGCCAAACTTATGGATCTGACCTCGCATGAAGTGTTTTATCATGTTGTGAAGTAACAGTAGTAGGAGCTTGCATCTTTCCTTTTTTACTTTCTGAGAGAAATCACCCTTGCATGAGGAGCAATGCACTCTTTTCCCATTTGAGTTATTTAATGGGAAGTGGCTAGACTTGCACATGATATGGGGCAGTGTTTTTATAATTGAAAGAGTTTGGGATCAGGATATCTCGTCTAGTTTGCTGTAGGGAAGGGTGTTTTTTAGACATTTGCTGTAGTTATTTCTTCTCTCTTTGTGCCCCTAAAAATCTGGGGGTAGGGCTGCCCGATGGGTAGGTGTTAGCCATTGACTCCTCTCTAACCTGAGGCAGGAAACGATGGTGAGAAGCTGTTATTGTGGAAAAGCTAGCTGCTACTGGTTGCTTTTGTGGGTGGCTCTAATGAACTTCAGGTGTTTTTACCTAATACCTAGCAATGACAAAGGCAACTTAATAACATTGTGTGCAGGCCTGTTTGAAATATTAGTAGAGGGGATCGAAGCTGTGTGAATTTGTTCAACCAAACGTGACTGTAGCCGCATAAATAACAGATACTAACTTCCTTTTCTTTATTGAACAAGTCATGTCCCGAAGGCTTCTGTAAGTCACTATGAACCAATATTCTGCTTAGAAACTGGTTTTGTTGTAATATAACTTTATATGACTTAAACCTTGTCAAAAAGGTCATGCAATCCATTCCTATTTCTGTTCCACTTAGGGTTTTTTTTTTTAAACATATAATTTTTTTTTTTTAGAGTCCCTTTGTAACAGAACTGAATTTGCTATGCTAGATGCTTCTCCCACATTTAGTTTCTCTTTATTCTTAATACAGCAAAATGTTTTCTTGGCACAAGCTTGTGCTCTCCCTGTGCTCTCCCTCCTTTCCCCACTAGGAGTGTCCCCCCTAATCACCTGCCCCCCCCACCCCGAAAATTTGGTGTTTCCTTCAAGCGAGCGAGGACCCTAAAGATACAAGGGCATTGAAAAATAGAAAACTGGTCAAGATGGATGGCAAAAAACTCCATGCATAAATAAAGTACCCCCTTCTTTCTCCCCTTCTCCCCCCTCCCAAAATGAACAATGATTGTGTGGTTGAAGACCTGGCTGAATAAGTGTGTCAGGTACTGATTGGAAGAATGATAAATGGAGTGACCTAACAAAGGATTGACTTCTCCAAAAGACAGGCCTTTTTTAATGGATGGAAAGGGAGGAAGCCTCATTTAGAAGGGAAAGGCTGTTGGCAGTGCAGATATGACAAAGGGGAAGTCGACAACCATTGATTTACGTTCGGGAATGACAGTTGAAAAATTCAACAATAATCATGACAAATGAGAAGCGATGCAGTCAGAAGAAAAAATGCCAATACGTTAAGCCTGAGAAGAAATGCCAAGGTCACAAGGAAAGGTTCCCAAACTTCTGCTTTTGACAACCTTAATGGAAATATTGGAAAAGATGGGGTACAGGTTAAAAGGTATGGTTTGGAATGAGGAATTGTAGGCGATGCTAATTAGAGTTTGTTCTTTAAAAGGAGGTCGTGTGTGTTGCCTACAGTAGTGTTGAGGCGAACTGACCATTAACAGGCTGTTATCCTCCAGAGTATCATTTTTTTCTTGAGGAACTGCTGAAATAAATTAATAGCAACAGGCAAACAAGCACGTTCATTTTAAAATATCACTTTACTGCTCACTGAATGAAGCAGATCTGTAGATTTTTACCCAGGTCTTATGCATACTGTATAACTTACTATGATATTCCAAATTATTTTTTTAAATAAGATTGCAGAAGATTTAGACTGTTAGGTCAGATCTGAACAAACAAGTCTGGCACCTGAGAGTGCTTTAATAAACACAAATCTAAACACTGTAGCATAATCTTGTAGTGAAGAGGTTTTAAAATAAAGGGCTCTGTTTATTTTTTTATCATTTCTTTCAGTTTATTGAAGCAATGTTTATGGAATGGGCAGACCATGTTTATAAAACAGTTGTCTTGTAGAACATTAGGTTTACCTTACATTATTAAGTATTTTACAAAATACTATATGCAGATAGTCACTAGTGTAGTGAAACGAGCGGGTCTCTTTACTTGGAAGCCTGAGAAAATAATGCTGATGCAAGAAACATGCCTACGTAGTGCATCCTATGGAAATGAGTAGGAAGGCAGTGAATGTCAAACGAGATACGAAGTGGCATGAATTGCTTTCACGTGTGTCTTAATTTGCAAATATTCCATGCTATTGATTTAAAAAAAAAAAAAAATTAGATTTAATCTTCACCCAACACAACTACCTTTAGGTTGGGCTAAAAAGGGAAATTTCTTAATTAGAAGGAATGATTGACTTTGTAATAGCTCATTATCGTAGCAGCTCTTTCGAATTAAAGTCATTTCAAACTCCTGACTTGTAAAGGGTTAAGCCGTCATACAGAGGTACTAATTTAGCATGCAGTGGTCATTGTAATCTTACATGTGCTGAAGAAGGTAATACATTTAGAAACAAATTTGAAATACAATCTGGGTAAATAATAAATAAGCTGGGGGGGGGGGGGCAAAAAACAACAACAAAAAAACCAAAGATTATAAATTGCTAAGATCTGTTATTTGAGGTAAACCTGGATCTATAATGGGTTTTTACTAGTCCACTTATACCTGGGGCTGCAAAGTGGAATATAAGGAAACTAGCCTCTTTAGATTAAACATTTTCTAATCAGCTTTATCACTCATCTGAATTTATCTTATTTGAGGAAAATGCCAATATATTAGCGAGCATATATGATACACAAGGTGACCCTACCAACTTAATGACATAATACATTATCCTTAATGAAGTCAATATCTTGTCTTTTAGCTGTCTGTCTATTGGGGCGATTAATTGCAGTGTCATTAAAGTTAGCTCTCTTTTCATTTGAGCTTGACAAGTCGCATAAAACTAATGTTCTTAGTTATCAGCCACTGGAATAGGATGGAGGATGGAGGAAATTGTAGGACAAATAAGGGGGTACTGCAACAGCTAACTTGAAGGAATTTTTCCAATGACTGTTTTCCAAGCCTTCTTTTGCCAACTCTGCACGAATAGTTAAAATGTTTGAAACAGAATTATCTGGTTTGGGGTTCTGCTTCTGTGTATTGAGCTTGAATGAGATCGTAATGAACAGCAAACTATCGGAAGCCACTGTGTTATTAGGACATCAGGACTGAAAATTTTACAGAAATAGCCCCATGAGTAAAGTTAAATGAGATTACCTATCCTAAGTTAATGCAATAAACAATATAAAAATATGTATTTTTCTCTTACTGTAGAGCTTCTCATTTATCAGAGTGTGAAATAAATATACAGCAATTTAGGAAATGAGTTTATATGAAATAATGGGTTTGCATCTTTGATAAGCAAGATTCAGTCACTAGTGATGATAGCGATGAAGCTCTGGTGCCCAGTGCTAATTGTAGCACAAAAGCATCTCTCCCTGCCTTCCCCCTACCTCTGAAACTACAAGACAGGATGGCTGTAATTTACAGTGTGTTATCTTTGTCTATAGCGGCAAGATGATATGAAGTAAATCAAGGTACGAGTAATGAAAGACTGAAAATTTATTCCTTGGAGCACACTTTAAAGTGTAGTATCTGTTATAGTGGCACTGCCTGAAGACCCTGAAATGAGACTTGGATGAAGGGCAATAAAGAAGCATAGAGGCTCATGTTAATGTTGTTTGTCTGAGGTTAGTAATTGGGTTCCACTGATGAGTTGTGTGAAGACAAAGTGAGAATCCTAGCAAGTATTGTAAATCTTACATTGTTGGAACAAGAAGCAATCCTAACAAATATTGATCCTTCCTGTGCCCAGAGGCGAGGAAGAAAGCAGCATGCTGCTGAGCCAGTGTTGTTTCAATAGCACCAATTACCTTAGTGAGGCTAGTGCTCTGCATGAAATCCCACCAGGCTCACAAATTGTGAATTATCAATGATTAGGCTTTTTAGATATATCCCCTAAAATCATGCCAGGTTAGCTTTCTGTATCAATTCTCCTTTCAGCCCCCAAAATGTATTTCTCAAGCCTTTATTTTTGGCTTTTAAAATGCTCTGGATTTGTTTCAAGTACGTCTTATGCCCTTAATCCTCTCCCTCCCACATACCACCCCTCCCACAGTCCCACCCCAAAAAAGAAGGGCAGATCTCCCAGCACTCGAAAATATTCTTGGCAATGTTTAGAGAGGATTTGTTTAACTTGTATTTTCTTGTTTCTAATTTACATTAACTACTTGAAAATACATTGAGACAGGTTTAAAGGCTTATTTTAATAAAAACTCACATTCTGCATCTGAAACTTCTGTGTACTTGGAACTCTCAATTCAGATCTCTCCTAGAGAAAACTCTCAATCATTATTAAGCAATTTACAAAATTACAGCGTGCTAAAAATTTGATGTTTGACTCTAAATTCATACGCAGTTAAATGCCTCTGCTTCCTCACTTGCTTTCTGTCTTATCTCATTTGGGGTTATCTGTCCACGCAGAGTAAGGCTGATACAATGCTGTGTGAAGGAAAGGCTTCTGGTGGTGCGGGAGCGGGAGGGTGCCCACAGCAGCCTGCAGCTTGGAGCCAGTGGCGGAGCGTCGTGACGGGTCCCTGTCCTGGCGAGCCTGCGGGCATGTGCACGCTGGGACAGAGCAAGGCAGAGTCAGAGGTCAGTAGCAGGCACAGGACGAGATGCTTCTCCTGCCATTTTCTAGTCCCGTGCTCTATCTACTGGGTCATGCTCGTGTCCTTTAGGGTATTTGTGATTATCGATGATTTTATGGCCAATAGAACCATTATAGAAGACGTACTGAGAATTTCAGCTGCGCTGAGTGAAAAGGGAGGCTTAGTAAGGTAGTGCATTAAAATATGTAATTGATGCTGCTTTATTACTTGATGGTAGGCAGACCTTGAGGTTAGCTCCTACCCCAGGCTGTCTTGTGGGGGGATACACTGCAGTGTGACAGACCTTCTGGCGGGTCCTCTCCTCAGAAAGGGCTCTTCGGTCTCTCTTATCCACAGGAGTGGCGTAGCTCTTCGTTACTTCCCCTTTTTCTCTGCACTTACCAATTTTACCTGTATCTTCTCCCACATAACCTCTCCTCTTTTTCTTATACTTTTGAGTTCTTGTCATGTTTTTGCGGTGTTACATGCTGGCTGATTCTCAACTCAATCAGTTCATAGAGCATCAGGGCAGCCCCTTGTGCCCAGTCCCTTGTCCTGTGCCAGCTGAAAGGACACAAAGGGACAGCAGGAAAGGGTTCACAATTTGGACTTTTTTTTTTTTTTTTTTTAATTTCTTTGTAGGTAGTGTACTGTCACTGCTCAAGGCTGGGAGCCACAAGAGCGGAGCTGGCTAGACTGGGGTGTGTGCTGCAGGGAGTGAGTGTGTATTGGGGGGACTCCACTTGGGCCGGATATGAGGGTTCCTAGCAGCTGGTATTGGGTTTTGAAAGGTCCTGTAAAGCTTCCCACATCAGCCTGCCTGAAATTTCCATGCAGCTTTAGAAGGTGTTGGCATTGAAGGCTTTGTGTTTCAAGGCATTTTCCTGCTGAAGACAAGAGCCAGCACCCACTGTTTTGTTGCACAATTCTTTTTCAGCTGATCACAAACCAGCAGGAGTTCCAGTGATTTAAAGTAGTTGGTTGATATGTTTAAGAATCTGTATAAGTGCTATCATATCTGCACCAATAGCATAATGAGAAAATCCTGTCTTTATTGTATAATAATCATAACATAAAAATGTTGAGCATGATTGCTGAAATGGAGCTGTGAAGCTGCTGGCCTGTATATGCAATACTTAACACTGTTCAGCATATGCTGCTAAGGTACACACAGAGCCGAACCCTCCCCGTGTTGAAAACATCCTAATTGCTAGTGCAGAGAGCACCAATCTGTTTTCAGTAGGACCACACAGAACAGTATTGATACCATGGTTTTCCTGGGTCTCAGGCAGCTGTTGGAAGGAATTCTGCACTTCCTATAACACCATTAAATGTATTCTTATACAATAGTAAATAAACTGGGGCCTTGAGAAAAGAAGGTGGCTATAGTGATGGTCAATATTTAGTCTGAGGTTATTTCCCAGTGTTGCAAGATTCTTAATAAGGAAAGAAACAATGACAGTAAAAATGTATCAACAAAATTTGGGATACAGTTAGGGGTGTGTTTTTTTTCTTTTTCTGTTCTGCTGTACACGTCTACCATTCTTGAGTAACATAGTTTTTCCAAAAGAATTTTTTTTTAACTAATTTGTGGCTTGCCATATGTTAAATTAAACTACAGAACTGCAGGTTAGAAGCTGAGTAGTGGCAGTGGGCTATAACATTAAAGCTGGAGGCTAAGGGAGGTTGCCTTTTTTGCCTTTACGCTTTAATCAACAATGCTTTTTCTTTGCAAGTGCTAGTCTCTGAGTAAACTTCATAGCTTTGATTTTTTTTTTCTTGTGGCTGATATACTTTAAGTTGCATATATTTAGATGTACAGAATTTTTGATCCTCCAAGCCCTACATTCCAACACCAGTTCAGTACCATATCCCTCAATAACTTCAATGCTGTATTTAATTTTAAAGGAGAACAAAAATAATAGTGATGACGAGCAGTTCTGTAACCTTTGTCTCAATCTGCTTTTAGATTTCCGTGGTGGGATATGTTGTACCACCTTCTGTTAAGCTGAGGTTTGTGAGTCTTTCTTTTGCTTTAGAACTTTCCATGTTTACTTACCACATCTATTGTCCACTTCCACCCCATTGTCTGACTGCCACAACAAATGTACTTGCGATTCAGTGCTACAGGCTGTCCAAACTCTTTAATTAGCATAAACTGTAGCTGGTTACTTCCCAGGTTGAGTTCAATGCAGGCAAGCCATGACCCCTGTTTTCCATTCTGTCACTTGCAAGACCAAACTTTCGAAGTGGAGGCAGAGAGAGGAATAGTCTTGCATGCTTCCCGTCATCTAGCTGGTTGCCCAGCTGGAGTAAAAGCTGTGGGTCTCTCAGGCAGGTTCACAGGTGTGTTTAGCTCCCCTTTGCAGTTGTTTCCTTGGGCTCTGCTACTTGTGTCAGGACACGGCCAGAGGCCTGTTGGCTTTGTGACTTATTTGGTCCTTATACTCTATCAAGCAATGAATGTGGGGTCTGACAGGGACAAGGCTATTTAGTAAAACTGCATGAAATAGTTAATGTACACAATGGAATTTTTCTGTAGTGGTTTTGAAAACAATTTTCACATTATTCAGTAACAATAACACATTTTTTGCCCTTTTTTTTTTTTTTTTGTTAGGGAATATCTTAAATTTGGAGAGAAAGTGCTGAGAAGTAGGGGGATCAGAATTCAGGACGCATCACAGGAATCTAAGCAGCACAGTAATATATTAGAAACAATATTGCTATAAAAACTTTTGAAGATGCAAAGGAGTTTTGGCAAATTCATAGGTTTCCAATGATTTTTAAGCTAATCACTTAGTTACTTGAAATAGAAATATCTGAATTGATGATGTTTATTATTTTTCTGTTTTAATTTTACCTAATGAGCTTGAAAAGCAAGTTTATTCCAGTTTCCTACCAGTAACTACGCCATTACACTGGAAAGATTATTCTGGATTAATAATTATATATATTTGAATCCTTCAAATTTGTGATTTTTCCAGAATGTAAGCAAAGGATTAACTCTTCTCCCTCATGCATGTGCATGCAAAAATTGTATCTACCAGCCACAGGCATTTTGAACTGAAACTTAAAAACACTGCTTACGGACCCTCTGTTTATTGTAGAGATAGAATGATGTTTTTGTAGTTTTATGACATGGATAAGTGGTGAGCATTCATTTTTGCCACCTAGCCCCAGATGCCCATCATAAGCATGTAGCTATTAATCATACACTGATCTCTTTTCCTAAGCCTCAACAAGAAACTAGGGACCACTAAAAACATGCTCCCTTTCATTAAAGAGGAAATTATTACCATATATTTTTGTAATAACCAATAACATATCAAATTACTCACATTTATAGCTTGTAATCAAGTTTATGTTTAACCTCTAATCCCTATGAAGTAGGTAATGACTGGTTTGTTAGTTAACCACTCATGGAAGTTAAGGGCAGTTAACAATCTACCAAACCAGTCATTAACTACAGTAGTGACTGATTTCTCGGGTGTTATTGGCATTATAAACTTCCTTCAATGGTTTGTAACAGAAATATTAATTCGTCAAGGAAAATAGCATATTTTAGTTACTATGCTGTGACAGGCTGAAAAATTTGTTAGTTTCATTTTATTTCCTTTCTCCTCTTGCCCACACCCCTCTGCGTGCACTGATCAGTACGTAGAACAAGGGAAGTACTGGCTGTAATCATAAACTACATGTACAGGTCCTTTCACAACAAGCAGTGGCAAGTACATTAGTAGGATTAGTTTAGACAAATGTGGACTCTTGGATGAGATTTCTTACTGGTAGGTAAAAATGTCCTCCCTCTGTAGCATTCGGAGCCTGTAGCAACAGTGTCGTGGCACTGGTGTATTGTGGTATAAATGAAGATGATTCAGCATGACATATGCTTTAATTATGTGTTTCATTTAAATACTTTTTGTTCCATATTATAAAGCATGCTAATTAAAAGATAGTGTTTCACAAGCGTAATTTTGACGCAGAATGAATAAGAATAGTCTGTTTATTTAGATAATTCAGGTATCACAGAGAGGTTAAAAGTAGAGTCAACTAGGAATTTTCATCACTTATCCAGGTTAGCTTTTTCTTTGATTTAAAGGCTTACTTTAATAATGAATTAGCTAGCTGTTAAATACCTAAATTCTCCAGTTGAATAGCTTCTAGCTTTTCTGTTTCTAAAATTGTGCAATGGTATTGGGTTCATACAAGTATCAGAAGCTTGTTTATGCTAACGCATTTAAACCATTAAGAACTTAAAATAAATACCTCATACCAGCTCTCATGTGTGCTTCATGTTCTAATTAATCTGAAGCCCACCATGAAGCTTAATTAAGAGGATCCCGTTTCAGATCTGGGCTTTAAGAGGTGTTTGGTACTTTCTTTATCGTGTGAGCTCTAAAACTACAGAAAAGCAGGCTCGTGGAGTTGTGGAAGTTTTCATGCTGTTATGTCCATGTTTGGTGTACTCTTTGTTTTAAAGTAAATAGTACTTTTTACTTTAAGTAAAAAGTAAGAGTGATCAAAAAGGAGAGGAAAAAAGTACTAGGTGTCCTTCCTTAGGCTTATACCGTCTAGGACTGTGGTTCCAATATGGAAATGTTTGAATATGTTTAAGCTCTCTGGAGAACTCTTATTGAACCACAGTCTCCCAAAGAGGGGAAAAATCCCCAATCCCTTATATTTAGAATAGGAGGTAGCTGCATGAAACTGTTGAAATGCTCTTTTGTGTCTCGTTATTGCACTGTTTCTCACTTAACTCCAGGTCTTGGCCTTGTTCCCTCTGTTCTTCTGTTTTATATAAAATCTGCCAATTTGGCAGAGTACTTGAAAAATTAAAAAAAAAAGTAGGAAACAATGTAGTCTTTTAAATTGAACTTTCTGTTTTAATGTACTCTCTTCTACGTGTGAACTATAAACACTTGTGGTAAAATACAATCTGGAGTTGAAAATTTAATTATCAGATTTCACAGTACGTTCTGTGGGGTTTTGTTTGTAGTTTGAGTTAACTTAGGGCTACATTTGCTTTACGGGAAAGCAGTCTCACAGGTCTAAAACCCTTCCAGCCTAATGAAATATAGGACGTTTGTATGTGTGGTCTTTCCCAAAGCACACTGTGTATAGCAGCCCCTGTGTGGAGTCGATGCCTCAGGGAACCATGTTCATACAGTTCCTAAAGCTGCTGGAAGCTCCTCAGATGTTTCCAACGAGGAGGATGATTGATGTCTATTACAACGGTATGTTCCTTGTGGAGTGGACATCTCTTTGATAGGTACCAGTCTGAATCTGCTCATTTCACATAGGTCATCGAACAGCTGTCAAATAGTAACAGCTTTAGGTCACAACTAGCTTGGCCCACATTTGAACCAGTGACCTAGGGGTGAACGGCATTTTCTGTTACTATCAATCCCCTCAGACATCAAGTCCCCCTCATAGGCTTTCCACTGGAACTTCCACCAGATAAATTGTGCCTGTGATTTCATTTAATGTGACACCAGATCCTGTAAGAAAAATATCTCACTGACTTGTCAATGAAAGTTCTTTGATTTGTATTTAACAATATATAGCACCACTTTACAAAGCATCACATTTTTTATACCGTGGGTATTACATGGGTTAAAGATAGCCATACTCAAATTGTAGTTTTGCAGTTACAGGCTGATCTACTGTACCGAATGTCCCTTTGGGGAAAAAAAATGCGACTTCCAGCCACAGATTATCAGGAAATTCCAGCCAAACTGCAATTGCATTGTGATAATGCAGTACTTTGTTACTGTGCAGGTTAAGAACTGATATCCCCATTATGTAGCATATCGTGAAATGAATGTTATTGTTAAGTATAAGGACAGGACATATTAGAGGTATCTTTTATTACACAGTCTTCATTATAAAAGAACAGCTAGTGCTAAAATGTTATCCATATGATAGGTAGAGGGACATTGTTCTTGTGCTGCTGTCTCTGATTAAGACTAGGATAATGCACAGTTCCTGCCTTTTACGTCCATCAGGAAACAAGACAGACCACGGTAAAATAGATGAGCATATGCTGGCAAAAGATTAAAAAGACTGGTGGTAAAGTCCATTAATAATTCTCATATTTAGGATTTGCTTGGTACTGTACTTACAGAATCTACAACATTTAATCTCTTCAGAAAGACCAGCTGAGAGAACCCTTTTCCTCCTCTGAGTGATAGGCCTAGATTTTCGGAGGCAGCACATTTGTCTGTCAGAGCTCTTGGCTGGTGTCGTGATTTAGTTTCCGTCAAATGATGCCGGTGTCCGGTTGATGATATAGCCTTGCTGGATATGGGGAAATTTGTTACCTTTAGCTTTGACAGGAAGATAATTGCTGATGGTTAACAGAACTGTGCAGAATCCATTGGTTTTGCAGCAACACAAGCAATGGAATCTCCTTCAAGAAGTCAGTCTTTTCACATAAACTTCCGTAGGCTGCTTCTTCATAAGACAAATTTTATTTTTCATTGCACCAAACTATATCTGTGTCGGTAGCTTTGGAAGCTTACTGACCTGAATAATAACAGTGCATCTTAAAATGATGAAGACTTGATGATATAGCATCTTTTTTTTTTTTTTTTTTTAATATCACAGCACTTGTGATTGTTTTTTCTTTTTTTTTTTTTTTTTGAACAGTTGTAAAAAGAAGGGGTCAGTTATTCAGTTTGCCTTTGCTAACTGAAAGTGTCTCCCAGGCATTTAAGTGGCTCAATGTAAGTGGTACAAATAATAAAAATAAGTCTCAAAATTAGAAATGAATGTAAAAAAATTTAGATAAAGCGGTAAATATTGAATTCATACGGAAGAGATTTTAAAATCCACTTAGAAAGTTATGGTCAGTGGCAATATTTTGTGATCTCTTTTATGATTTTCAGCTTTTTGTGGCCAAAGACTTCATTGGATTTTTGCCAAGAACACTCTAAGTGTTTGCAGTGTTTAATCACTATATCAATATGCCTTTTTCCAGTCTTCTTGTGAGGAAAAAAGCATCCTTCCTGTGTCTCCCCGCATTTCTTTCTCAGGTCTGGGCTGTAAAATACAGAATTGCCTGAAGAGCTTCTCCCACTCTTCCTCCCCCGTGTGACAGTGAAAAGTAAATTGGTTTTTAATAGCAGGAGAACAAAATGTATGAATGGGATGACCAGTAATACCACTGTACTGGTAATGTGTTTTAATAATACTGGACTTTACCTTGTTTAAACCATTCTAGAAGTTAGACTGATGTTAGTAAATATCTCTATTGAAGCTCTTTTTCCAGTAGGGGAATTCTGACAAAAAATAACACAACGTTATGCTCATGCAGAGGGGATTACCTGGCCTTACACAATATATTCAATATATGCAGTAGTGTGCTTTTAAAATGACTATTGATTTTTGGGTGTTCCACTTTAAAAGGTTGTTGCTCAGATTAACTGAAAGCCAGGCTCACCTTCGTACCTTTCTTTCCTTTTGCTTTTCTTTGCAACCCAGCCTCCAAACATTTATCTGCTTGCTATCTGCACCGTTTCCAGCGTGTCCTCACACGCTTTTTTGCTTTGCGTCCGAAAGTTGCCTTCCCTGCACGTACTTCTAAATGCCCCCTCTTCCTCTCCCCTTGATTTGGCTGCATGCCTGCGTGCTTCCTCTGGCTGGCTCCTTTCCTCGCACCCGCCTGCTGCAGCCCCGCACGTACAGCGCGCTGACAGCTCAGGTGCCTGGGCATGTAGGAGCAAATTTGCTTGAGAAGGTGAGCCACAAAACGTTAAGATTATGGCAACTGCTGGCCCTTAGCTTTAGTTCCTATTTCCAGTTATTTGAATCTTGTGAGGAAAGAGATTTGGCATTAAATGCCCGATCATTGCTCAAGGTATAGAGTAACTAGCCATGGGTCCAGTGGACGACCAGGTCAGTAGTGTGAAGCGTGGGTCCTCCAGCACCGGTCCTGTTAGCAAGCTGCCCAACAGGGAACCACCGCTTCCCACTTTGACAACCTCTGTGGTATGGAATTCAGGTGATTCGACCTGCCAGAATCACTGATGAAAGTAAGAGCATATGGGGAAAAAAAGTGCAGACNTTTTTTTTCTTTTAAAGAAATATTAGTCACATAATTTATTTTCCCATTGTATTAAGGAGAAGGAAAATTCAAGAAGTCTTGGTCATTTGGTTAATGTATATTTTTGTACCCCGAATTACCACTGGTTTTATGTAAACTGGTGGCCATTTTGCACTGATTTCTCAACAGGGCTAACCTGTGAGGAGCGTGTAGTCCAACATGCAGGAAGTGTTTCATGATACAAATGATACAAATGTTTGAAGCTACGGCTCTTTCCCCACTAAAGAGCTGGTCTGTCAGGACTCTGACCTAAGAATCTGGTATTAAAATTCCTTAATTGACCTGTAACTTTTCTGAATTGCATTGATCTACCTTGTGTAGGGCTGGTTTAGTAGTTAAGAACATGTGGGTTATGATGTGAAGTGATGGAATAAAGAGGATGATTTCACTGAAAGTGCCATGTGGCAGCAGCTCAAGTTTAATGACTTTTTAAATAGCTTATGGGAAGAAAGAAAACCGTGTTGTATTCTCAGTGAGATGTCACCAAGATCTAAAATTAGAGAAGTTATTCTGAAACACCTAACCTTTCCCCTGAAAAACAAAGAGTGTTTAAATTGCATGTTGTGCCTCAAAGTTTCAGTCCCCTCCCACAGCCCCCTCCCCCACAACTCTGCATCATTTTATTTTCTTTACTTGGTTTTACCACTGTATGACCTCGTGTTGTATTTTTTCTGAATGACAATGAAAGTAATTGAAAATATTGATTGGCAGTACAGTTAAGTTGTCAACACAACCATTTAATTTGTCAGGAGGACTTGTTAAATTGTCAAAAATCATATAAAAAAAACTCCTTCAGTCACTGATGATATACATTAGAGATGTTCACGAATCAAATGGGCCATTTTTGAGATAAGTGTTGAAGAAAAATTCTGAAATGGCTTTCTCCAGATTTTTTTAAGGTCAGATTAAAAAGAATATCCAACGAATACCTGACTGGTAAACACATTCAGTAGAGTACCTGGGCACAGTATTACCTATTTTCCAACAGCTCCTTTACATGCTTTGTATTTTTAACAGTCTGGGTTGAAGTTTGGTGTTACTTCTGCAGCAAGTGTGTTTATTTTGGCAGTTTGTTTTAACGTTTGGGTCCTTTGATCTCAGGATTTATATGTAGGCTGTACCATAAAAGACAACTCTGCAAGTGTTTTATGGACGTTATCTCTGTGTTAGGATAAATGTTGCATTTTGTCAATGTGCAACTATGCAAAAATCTCCTTTCACTTGATTTGAATCTAGATCTAATCTTGGACACTGGTACAGATTAAGGTGTGCTACAATTCAAATAAAACGATACCAACTTGTCTGCAACGTCTAGTTTTTTCTTGCTACTGTTGTGCTAATTTGAACTGGAGGTGAGATTTCCAAGGCTTCCTCAGGCAGTTAGTTGCACAATTCCAGTTGGCCTCACAAATCAACCAAAGTATAATGCAGTTCAGAGGGAAGTGTTCCCACTGACCCAGGGCATTTCTGCAATTCTTCCTGTAGCTATCCTTTTCTGGTGGTACTCCAAAAGATGTTGAGTATTTGCATTTTCGGTTGGTTTTGCCAACCCAACTGGTAGCATTGGGAAGTGAGTTACTGAACTCACCACCATTATCTTCTGTGGTATTTGCCTTCTTTAGGGCTCTTGTGAAGGAAGGTTCACAAAATGAAGGTTTTCTTGTAAATGTATCATAGCTTTTTTTTTTTTTTTTCTTTTAAAGTAACTTGAAAAAGATTCATATCTTTTTCTCATATCTTGACATTTGGACCATGGCATTTAAGGGTCTTGACTACAGAAGGAGGAGTTTAAACACAATCTGCAGATTATGGTTAGGAAGTATGAGGAATAACATTTTAAGATCAAAATTCATACAGCGTAAAACAGACTATCAGAACTTTCTGAAGATGAGTGATGTTGTGGTCTCAGTTGTAGACAGCTGTAGTTTAGTTCCTGCTCCATATCATCATGTCTTCTTGAAAAGCACGTGGAAGTTGCTTGCTTTACTTTATCAGAATACTGTATTAAAAGTCTTAAATGTTTCAGACTCATTTTGCCAATCTAGGCACAAAATGTGTTTCCATCTTTTTCCTCTGCTTTTCATTTCTACCTAAAGGGATTTTACTTACCTGGCAAAAAGTCAGTCCTGGTATGTGGAGTTTTGCATTTTTGTGATATTTTGCAGATTTGTACCGTTTGTAAACACTTGGGATGTAAGGCATAATATATAAATTTACCTGATTAATTCTTACACTATTTTCTTTGAAAAAAAGCTTTCCTTCTTTGTATCAGATCTTTAAGGTAGTTTGTGAAAATGCTAGTATTTTAAAAATATCCATAGTATTTACAGCTGCAACTCATTTTTTAATAAAATAGGTTGCTCAAAACTGAAACCCATTTCTCTAAGCAATCATTCTTCAAAATGAAGAGCCATTAGGAGAAAAGCAGAGATCAGATGGTCTGCAGCTGGATTTAGGAAAGTGGAAGACTGATAAATAAATAAATAAACAAGCCCAAAGCACAGCGGTGGGGTTTAGGGAGTAGTTAGCAATAATAGCTTGTCTTAGGTCAGAGAATTTCAACCTTATCACATCAGTGTGTTAAATAACATTTTCTGAAATATGGTTTTGCCTTTTGAGGTTACAAAAAGTCTCCTTCTGTGTTCCCCTGGTGTAGAAAACCACATCATCCTCAGTGTGATGGTCCTGCCCCCAGTACATACATTAAAAAAAAAAAAAAAAAAAAAAACCAAAAATTTAAAAAAAAAAATTAAAAAAAACCCTNNAACATAAATTAAAAAAAAAAAAAAAAAAAAAACCTACAGTATTATAAATACAATTGTCAATATACCTTAATTTATCAAAGATCGTTTAAGAAAAAGCTTGCATGTTTTATAAGCATGTTAAATTAGCCATGTGTTCATTATATCGTAGATTTTACATTTTAATTATGATTTGTGATGTCCAAATTATAGGTCGGTGTGTATGCCTTTGTTGCAGTGGCTTTCTCTCATCTATCAGTTCATTTGAGCTGTAATATTACTTTCTGCTAATAAAATTTTAAGCTCATCAAGTTAGGACAGGAAAATTGTCCATGGATTGGTCTCCTACTGAGCTCCAAGTATTAAGAGGGGGGCCGGGTGTCTTCAAAATTGCTCATTCGGCTTGCAGGATGCAGAGGAGCTTTGCGCCAGTCCTGACATAAGAGAAAGCAGCAGCTCTAACCTGAATGTTGGAGAATCCTGACCTTAATTGTTCAGGACAGGGACAATGAATCTTGATCCTTGGAACAGTCTTAGCTATTCTGGGAAATGTAGTCATCTCGAAGTATGACAGTTTGGTTATTACTGATTAGACATGTTTCAGATGAGATTTCCAGGGATCAGTGATTAACATACACCATCTACAAGTAATTTTTTTTTTCAGGATCAGATTCTGCAGGGAGCTTGGTTACCTCAAATCCTTCTTAAGTCACTGGTTTCTCATTTAGCTATTGGATGGATGTTGGTACAAAAGCTTGTATTTTTTTTCCCCTGTTCTCCTCCAAGTGCATAGGCATACCGAATTACTTATGGAAAAGTTAATACAGCTAAAGATATGATGTAGCAGAGTATGCTGACTAACATTCTCCTGGGAAGTGCTTTCAATAGAACATGCCATAAATCCGTTATTTGTGAAAGGAACTCTCCTTCTCTCTGAACGTCTAATTTCTCTACTGTTGCCAAAGAATATACAGCAGTCCTTATTTCTGTAAATGTTTTAGAATAGGTAGATTCTGAATTTGCAGTGTTTCAAAGAAAAATGATGTAAAACATTCACTTGATATAATAGGATGAGAGACTTTTGATAAGTACCGAAAGGTACATTCATCCCAAAAGGATGTAGAGGCTTTCCATTAGAAGTCTACCCAAGGTGATGACTGGACATGAGAATAGAGATCATGTGCTAAAAGGAAATGTGAACAGCGTGGGAAGTGTCATGGGTGTGAATGCTGTCAAAGATGGTCTCGTGGAAGGAACGGATATTTCCCTCTGCTCTTGTAATTTTCAGCGAGCTTCTAAAAGCTAATTTTGTACTGCAACACAATTATTTCGTACGTTAATTACACCAGTAGTATTCTTTTGAGGATCTTCTGTCCTGCATATTCCTGGATGCAGTGTGCTCTGTTGAGCATTTTAAAGCTGTAAAATGTGGAATGTTTTCTAATAAGTGATCTTGCATGTTGCAGGTGCTCAGTGCTTGGCAAGATCTCATTCTGTTTAAGGGATGTGGAGGAAAAGTGATCTCAATAGTGCTTGAACTCTAAAAAATGTTGGAGATGAAGCTATATGCATTTGTTGTTGTTGTTGTTTGTTTGCTTTTTTTGCCAGTATATTTGCCATGACTTTGTAGTCTTGAGTGGAGTTGCCACTTGCTATTTGAGTAGAATGGTTAGAATGGTTACCATTAGAATGGTTTGGGTTGGAAGGGATCTTGAAGACAATCTAATTCCAATCCCCTGCAATGGGCATGGACACTTTCCACTAGATTAGGTTGCTCAAAGCCCCATAGAACTTGTCCTTAAACACTTCCAGGAATGGGGCATCCACAGCTTCTCTGGGCAACCTGTTCTGGTGCCTCACCACCCTCTGAGAAAACAATTTTTTCTGAATATCTAATCTAAATCTACCCTCTTTTAGTTTAAAGCCGTTACTCCTTGTCCTGTAACTAAGGAGTTACAGTACTCCAGGTGAGGTCTCATGAGAGCACAGCGGAGGGAGACCATCACCTCCCTTGACCTGCTGGCCATGCCTCTGTTGATGCAGCCCAGGATACAGTTGGCTTTTTAATGTAGGTGGTATGCACCTACTTTAAACAGGGCAGATAAATGTTGTGTGTTAAAATGAGCAGCATAGACTTCTACTCTACTGCAAATACAGGTCTTAGTGGGATGAATCCCAGGTTATTCTCCTCACCATTTTTCTAGTAGCCAAAGAAGCTTATTTTGCTCAAAATAGTGTATTGTATTAAAAAAAAAAAATTATATATTCTGCTGTTTTGTTCTCAGATTTAGAGGACAAGCAAAGAGAATCATCGTGTCTTTGTCCTTGATATGCTGCATAAAGCACATTGTAAGCATTTTACGTGCATAAACTATGACTACTTTATTTAGTGCTTTACATTTGAGGGTTATGACTAACCAATCCTGTTAACCAGGCCTGACATTTTCTACTTAGTATGTAATGATGAAGACAGAAAGATAGACTCACATAGGATAACTGGCCTCAAATTTATCATGGCATCAGTTTCTAGCACCATGTCAGGTTTTCATGTCATCTTGGGCAAGTCCGTCAATTTCTGATGTCTTAATTTCTTTATATGGTCTCCTGTGCATAANATATATGTTTAATTGTACAGATATTTAGGTAGGTCTGGGACTTGTGCTTACAATCTGAGTTTGTCCTCTTAGAATGGCTGGGGCATTGATCTTGGATCGTAATGCAAATGACAGGATGATGCCTATAAAGGCTTTGTCTTTGAGGCACCCAGGCAGTCCTTGCAGCAGGTAAATAAACTGGCAGAGTAACAAATCGGTATTTGTCCACGTGTTTATTTCTGTGGTTAAATAATACATTAAAAGTTTTGCCTAGTTTGTAGGCCTCATACTAACAAAGACCAGTGCCATTCCCATGTACAGGAGACCTTGCACTGTTAGGTTGCTTATTTGTGAATGAACAATCCATTGTGATGTCAAAAAATAATAGTGAAGTGATGCAATAAATTTTGAACTCTTACCAAATCGCTGTTTTACTCATCACTGATTGCTATTTATTTATTTATTTTGATCAGTTGCTGTTTGTACTGTCATTCTGCTATGGTGATGTCAATGTGATAAAATCATACATCCAGCTCTCTTTCTCGTTTCTCTTCTTACAAAATCTATATTAAATTTCTCATGGTGTGTTGTATTTTTTTATAGCAACTGCTCACGCAGATGCTGGTTATTCTCTTTGATGGAACATACTTTTTTTTTTTTTTTTTTTCCAAAGTACTCAGCTATGTCTTCCTTACTTGTGACTGTCATTTTCTGAAGAACAGGCTCTAATGTGGGTTTGTTTTATTGTGGAATATCTGGCATCTATTAGCCTGTAACTGCCAAAAAGTGATGAATTAGTGACAGTGCATCACACTTGGTCTTTTAATTCTGATCTACACCTGGAAGTGAATTTAAAACTTCTTTCATCTCCTTTTGGTATGATCTTCAACAAAATCCAGATAAAAAGACATCTCCCACGCCCACTCTTAACTCTGCAGTCTTTGAATGCGGGGCTTGGTGATAAAACAATATTGCATTAATTCTTGCACCGTTTAGACTCCTTATCTAATAGCACAGGCTTATTCTTTGTAACTAACAACAATGAAGGGTGCCTTTAAGAAATCTCCAGTGAGCATCGAGGCATTACAGATTAGGTCAGTAGAACTGCTGCTAGGTTGAGCATGATGGATGAGTGGGAGAATGAGTTTCTGCCGCACGGTATTGTGAAATCTTTTCATTGTCACCAACGGGCCTATGAGGGGCTGATGAATGAGGGAGCAAGTGTCAGAAACGCCCTTCCTTGCCCTGGTACACTTTTAATATCTCCCATAGCTACAGGATGAGTATTGATAAAAGTAAAGTTTAAAAATAACCGTGGAGTGATAAGTAGCAATGATTTAAGGAAAAAACGGCAATGGGGTTAGAGAAGGTTCATTTTCTAAAAGTGCACAGAAGAGAGGAAGCTGAACTGTGTGGATCAGAGAAGGAGCAGGAGGCTTTTTATAAGAAGCTAATGTGATGAGGATGACGAGTTCCTTGATGGATGAGTTACTTCCATCTGGTTGCAGTATATGTAATAAATAGCTGTGCTCATGTTTGACCTCTTCCACTTACCAGGCACATCTTTCTCTTTTGGGATATCCAGGAGGGAACCGTCCATTATGGTCGGGGGGAAGGGGAAGTAGGGGAAAGAGATAGAGTGACCAACGTGCAGAGCTTGGGAGGCTTATGGATCTGCACACAGGGCAAGGGAAAATGGTGTCAAAGTTGTATGAGGTGAACAAGAGAGAAATTGTTCCATTACTTACTGTGCGGTGTCATTTTAGAAAAGGAGGCATGTTTTGAAACAGTTTTCTGCATAAAAATCTTGCAAAGTCTGATTGTTCTTGTCCTGGATTTGCAGATTAAAATATTTTTGCTTGGATTTCTATTTTTTCCAGATTCATCTTTGTGTCTCATTATGGGAAAACTTGAGAGAAGAATTGTATTCCTTAATGTGAACATTTGACTGGAGGATAGCAGAAGTCCTTGCTTTATGGGTAGAATGTATGGAACCTTTGGAAAGTTTTATCACAACAGACAGACTGGGACGATCCACAGATTTATTTTCCTTGTTGTGGAAAATTTATTCTGAAAGAAATATTTCATTATGGTTTGAAGAAGTGCATTTAGAAACCAAAATGAGGTGCTAGGTATTTTAGTGTTGTGAAAGCCTTCAAAAGTAATCCGAATTCCTATTTTTCTATTGATTAAGTTAGAAATCGTATGTCAATACAAGCATTGGGTGAAGAGGCTGAATGGATCCTGGGAGTGTAAAGAAGTCAAGGTCTTGCACTGAAACATTAAAATTAATTTCCCCTGCCTTTCCTTTGAAATGCTTTTTTTCTTTGTCAGAACAGGTTGCCGTCTTCTCCACTCCGTACAGAGTGGATCACATAGTCTTGGAGTAATGATATAAAAAGACTCTGAATGACCTAACATTTGCATGTGTGGTTGACATAACCTCTTTTTAGGAAACTTGTGGTTTAATATATTTTAGAACTCATTTTTTTTGTCATTTTGAAACTCAGAAAATTATTTGTCACAATAGTAATATGAATTTAGCAGCACATGTTTTAATGGTTTCCCCGAAACCACTATGATGCCTGCTGTGAAGGGATGTAAAGTACATGCATATCTGCATGTTTTGTGATGGATCCATAATTATCATTCAATACTTTATAAAAATCCTCCTGAAAGGCAGAGGGGTTACATTTTGAACTTCATTTTGGTTTAATGTTTAAATGTGCTAATTAACAGCAAAATAATTAATAAAATTCATTTTCAAGTTACATGATAGAAATTATTAGCCTTCAAAATTTTGCACACTTGCATGAGTCTGTATATTGTGTATATGTAAACACATTAAAATGTTTAGTGGTGGTTAAACATTGGTCTTGGAACCCCAATTTTCATCAAGGACAGTAGGCTGGATTTCAGTGGATGACAGACAGACATTAAAATCCAT
>VXAA01001494.1:196851-211851 GCA_013399115.1 Anseranas semipalmata | reverse complement strand
GAGAACCATGAGGTGTGTTTGGCTGTCGCCCTTCTCTGTCGTGTTAGCAGAGTTGTCTGTTCCTACCATGTGGTCGTAAGGACAACAGCAGCTGTATTTGAGGAAGAATGGAAAACTTGTTATTATTTTTTATTATTTATTTATTTTTTATTTTTATTTCTATTAAATGTTGAGAGTTACCTGTGAGTCTTTAGATAAGAATGTGGAAGGGTCAGCCCTTAATCCCATAAGCTTGTTAAGGGTACAATACAAGTAATAATTGTAACTTGTCATTCAGCCTTTCTAGTCAGCCTGTTTCAGAAGAAGTTGATTTAGAGCCATATCATGACATACTTAGAGATATCTGCACTTTAATTATACATATAAATAATGATTTTCAGTTATAATTGAAAATTACATATTTAATTACATCTATGATTATATATTTATATAGTGTGTATGTGTATATACATATACACACACATAAGTAAAATAAGCGTAATTACCAGAAGTGGTTGCTATATTTAAAATAGAAAAGCAAATCTGTGATTGCTAATATTTTATTTCAGTTTTCAGTGTGGCTCAGAAACAGTTTCTCAATGCTTACTCTGACCTAGTATAATTTATCAGGGCTGAAATCCAAGCTGAGCTGCACAGCACAGTACAGACATTTTGATATCCTGACCCCATCTCTGAATTATGACATTTGATTCCTGATAGATTCAATTTCACTTCCAGTAGAGGAAGACTCCACTTTGCCAAAAGCAATAAGGAGTTGCTTCATGTTCAGTACCAAAACAAGACAAGTTAACCTTTGAACTTCAGAAATTAGTTCTCCAAAAATGTGAAAGGTACTAATAAAGATGGATTTGATGGGTCAAAATGCATAGAATATGGGATCTGGTTCATTTATTAAATATTCATAACAATGATAAAGAGAAAACAGCCTGGTTTTCAGCCCAGTTCTCTGTATCAACTTGCCAATATATCTAACAGGAAAAGACATCTGCAAATACAAGAGGAAACGGGCGTTCTTTTTTGTGTGCTAACACAGTTAAATGTATATAGGAGAGAATCTGCTATAAAGGCTATTCCCCAAGGGGAGAGAGCAATATAGAGCAACAGAAGTAAAACCCTGTATTATGTATTCATCTGAATAATGCTGTTAGGAAAGTAGATTTGTTTTGTTTCCAGTTATGCTACAGATGTACCATATGATAGATAAAACCTTATTTTATAGCCCTAAAAGAAAGGGAGAAAGGGTAGGTGGTTTTTTTTCCCTCTTTTTCTTTTTTTTTCTCCCAGGGCTGGTACTATTGTGTGCAGCTTTTAAAAGATTGGAACTAAAGGTTGTTCAGACTCCTACTGGGTGCTTGTGTTGGCCATGGAGCAAGTAGGCCATGTTAGTCTGTTTCTTGGTGAACAGCCATTAACAGCTTTGCGATTAACACAGAGTGAAACCATTGAGCTGATGATTGGCTTAAGTGTGAGCAATCTCTTTAAAATCTGCATAAATTAGGCCTCCATTTTTAGTGTCTTGTCCAAGAGTGCCATGCAATAAATGGTGTAGTAGTTATTTAGTCGTCTTTGAGAATGAAGATCTGAACGAAGTCCTAGTTTTGAACAGAACCCAGCAAAAATAGTGATTATATCTACTCTGTTTTTTTGACCTGTATGACAACTCCTGCATTAAAGCTGAAAGTCCAGTTATTACCTATATATCTTTTCCTCTCATTTGGGAAGACGGTGCTTCTTCCAAATGAATCTCCTGTAACTAGGTTCAGATGATAATGTCAGTTATGATGGCTCTGACGTATGCATGACAATTGATGGATTTGGTTCTGTCCCCCACATATCATAGGCTAACAGAATAGTATATTTGGGATCTATCTTAACAACTGGAGTTCACACTCCAGAATACCAGTATGAACTCCATAACAAACATGCATTTCTTCTACGGTGTTAAACAGTGGACGGAAGAAGGTAAAATAAGCTTTGTTATCCAAGTCAGGCAGAGGAAAAAGCTATGATAAAAGAGGAAGGAGCAGGCAATGGAGCTGCAATTGAGGTGGCTGTCAAGATCCCAGAGGTAACTCCATGTCTGCATGTGTTCTAACTTCAGTTGTAGAGTTACTATTCTAACATTAATGATTTCATTAATGATTTCATTCTATATTTTTTGTCAAGGTACTTGTAATTTTTCTGGTATCAATTTTGACCTTATTCAAAATGAACTTTGTTCATGATGAACTGGGAGCATCTTGGACATTGAAGGCTGAAAATCAAATCACTAATCTTTAAAAAAATAAAAATAAATTTAGTCCTCAATACTCCCCCGCTGGGAAAAAAAAAAAAAAAAAAGAAAGAAAGAAAAAAAAACGCAAAGAAAGTTATTTCTTCCCTTAGAAATACTAATACTAAGATTGATTTATTCAAGTACATCATTGTTTGTCCACATCAGAGAGTAGGAAACAGTTACCTCCATGCTGGAAGGAGTTCTTAGTTATAACTGTAGTGTGACAGTGTTTTGCTGCCACATCTCAGTCATTTTTTAAGGCTCTCACAACTAGGACATATTTCTAGATTCTGGCAGTGACACATGGATACGAGCAGAGCTTTTTTTCCACTCATGGAAAGCCAGACAAAAACATTTTCCTTTCTTCTTTTACTTCCCTCCACCTCACCCCCATTTTTGACCTATTTTCTCTTTAATGAGTTAGGATTTTCTTTTTTCCTGTGTATACCATTGGCAGCTATGTGTGAAGGTGAGGGTGGAAGTGAGACAGGGTGCTGTTTCATTGTAGAGATGCTTTTAGCTGCTTGAGAGGAAATTTCTCCTATCTACAAATTTCCTCTGATCTTCATCAGCATCTGTGTCAGGGTGATTCTAACAGCGTTGGTTGGATGATGATGTTGTAGCCTCTTAGAAGAAGCGTTAAGGGTTTATTTAGTGCTTGTAGATTGATGGCTAATGGGCTTTGCTGGGCTGTTTAAATGGAAGTTTCCCACAATCCGATACTAAAATGGAGGCTTTGAGTGAAGCTTTTATCACTTTTTCACCAGTCTCATCAAGAACTTCCCTTTCCTCACTGGAAATGGTATTTCATGCTGTGTATTTCTAATCCAAGTGTTACATCAATCAGCAATCTAGTAGAAGTTTGTGGTTCTAACAGAAAGAGCATTTTACATGCTGTGAAGTGGTTTCCTAGTCTGGCATTTATGTCTATCCTAGACCCTGTGGAAACTACTTACAGGGGAACTTGCCTTCAATTTACTATGCCCAACTTTTACAACTTCATATCAGTTTTCACAGCTGGTTCTCAATGCCTTTCCCTTAATTAGACAGATCATATGCAGGATGTGTTTGACAAGTGGGCAGCGTCCAAAGTCCATGTTCCTTATGTGGCATTAAAATGTCAGTGTAAGCAAACCAGCTATAAGTGCAATTGGCAACCCCAGCAAAAAGGAAGACAGGCTTGTTGTGCAGCACTTCTGTGTTGTCAGCAAACCTCAGTGCACCTGGCTGGGAAGTCCCTGTCCATTTTAAAGATGAGGAAGACGAGGCACTAAGAGGTGAGATGCCTTCATATAACAGGCTGCAATAACAAACCAGTCTCCCGTGTGTTTGGTGTAACATTGGACAATGTTATCTTCCCCTTAAAAAAAATAAATAAAACCAATTGTACAGTAGTTATCTCTTCACAAATAGAAGCAAATCCTATAACCTTTAAGACATTTTGTGAACTTCCTGCTTGTTATTTGGATATTGGAACTATGGAAAAACTTAGGCTCTTCAGGAAGCAGTACTGGTGTAACAGATACTGATCTTCTGTTTGCTGCTGGGACAACATCTTAGCATGCAGGTAGGGAGCATTGCCATCATGTCAGTACCATGTTATGCTGAAGTTCTGACTAGATGTATGTCCCCTGTAGTACTTTATGAAAAAGCAGTAGTAAGTGTCAATTCGGATGCAAAATCTGTCAACAAACAGTAGTGTCCATTCTGATTATTAACCAAATTCCAAGGTTGATAATCACTTCTTACTTGAAAACTCAAATTAAAATGTGGTTTTGATATATTGAACTGCTGGGTGGCACTGGGAAGTGGCAGATGCATTTCATTGATGGCACAAGAAACTGGAATTTAGCTAAGACATCAGAACAAGTCTCATCTATCTTGCTGGTAGACCAAAAGCAAGGTTAATAAGGCTGTTCTGCAACTATTCTTGAATGGACTTGGTTAAAGTTTTGAAAGGGTAGTGGACAAGAAGGGTTTCATGACATGCCTGCTGATTGCATATCACACTTATTTTGAGTTAAAGATCATTGTTTTGGTTTGATGTTTAAAGAAATTATGATTATATAGAAAGGCAAATAATGGAAAACTGTTTGGACACAGTCCTGCTGGTTTTTCCTGCTATAGGAAAAACAGTCCTGTCATGTGTCTTATTCAGGATTTAACCATGACCTTGATATTACAGGACAATGTGTGACACTTTTTTTTTTTTTTTTTTAAGAAGCTGGAAATGTGAGGATTTTAATCACATAAAATATATTTTGAGTGTATAATGTAGGATTGAACTGAGTTTTTGCTTTCCATGTTTCATGTGCAATGTTGACCAGCAGATTTGATGTGCTTGTTCATGTACATAATTCTGAGTTCAGCAAGGTGATCAGCATTCATAATTCCAATGTGAGTTGTAATGCTTTTCAAGATCACATCACAAATTTATCAGTGCAGCCCCACTGCAGCATTATAGTGGTTTCAAGAGAAAAACAAACAAAAGAAAACCCACTTCATAAAAATGTTATGAGGTTTAGTTAAGAGTAGTAGGCAAAGTTTTGGACAACTTTTTCTTTCCCCTTAAGCTTTTAGTAACCCCTACCTCACATGCTGACAGGGACATCAGTGCTGTCTGTGTTTTTTTTTTCTGAAAGTTTTATCTCTCCTTCTTTAAGAAGAGCAATTTTTGCAGCAGCCATGACAGCTCTGTCATTTCACTCACACCTCTGAATTTCTCTTTCTGTTGTCAGTCAGCAGACAGCAGTCACAGTATCTTGATGATCATGATTGATGGCAAAATATATGAGAATTGTAAAAAGGGCATTGTACATTATGTCTAAAACAATCATTTTAAGCTTTTATTTTTCTAAGTACACTAAGAAGTTAGAAAAGCACCTGCTTGCCTGTAGGTCTTGCATTTATTTTTTGCATTATATAGAATAGTATAGTTATACCTGTATTTTTTTAGATCATAAACCTAAATACTGAAAGTTGTCCACACACTTAGTCTCAGTTCAGTATTTACAACAATTTGCCAATGTCTTACTCTTTTTCAAAATTCCCTTTAAATGACTAATTTCCCATCAAACTGAGGCTTACATGACAAGGAAGGAGCTGAGAGCAATAGCAAAAAGAGTCATATTTTCCTTGAAAGAGCTTTCTGTGTTCTTGGAAAGTAAAACACACATCAATTATATTGGAAGCAAATAAAACACATATGTGGGGAGGGAGGAATAGGTACTGGGCTTTCATGTTGGCAGAATTTCTATACAGAAGGTGATAGAAAATACTAGAGAGAGCATATTTCCAGTTTGGTCCTGTGCATGAAATTTATTACAAATTACTTTTAGAAAAAAAAAGGAACCAAGTTGCATAAGCTTGAGTGCTGTACAATGGCCATTGGATTTTTTGTTTATACCAAGTAATCACCTATCAGACTCTGAAAATCAGCATATGGCAGTAGCTGGTGTGCACGCCTGTTAAAAATAAAGATGTAATATTTGAGGCCGAGTAGACACATCACTTGCACTCCGTTACTACCACATTGTCTATACTGATGTGTAAAGCCTTGTTTGTTTCTGGGCATCAATATACAGTACCTCTCTTTTAAGTTTTTTGGCAGCTAAATGAGCTGTACAGCCTAATGGGTTATTTTTGGTGTGTATGATGATGAGTGGTGTGAGAGTTCAGTTGTTTTTTAAATCCTTGCAAGTGGCATAACTGTGCGAGCAAATTGTTGAACGTGAATATAGTCATGCCGTGAGTGGTACATAACTTATTCTGAGCAGATAACTCGGCATATAACTTATTCTGAGCAGGAAACTGATAAAAGTTGTACCCACAAAAGATCTCTTAATGATATGAGCTGCATGTCCAGAAGGAAGTAGATTCTAGGGAGGATATTCTGCCAGCTATACTGGCAAACCCTTTTATATCTGGGTCATGTATCAGGAGAGCTGTCATGTTACCGACCAGTGCGCAGTAATTATTAAATGTGGGTCCTGTGGAGACTGGTGCTGGGAAGGGAGGCACCTTCGAGATGATAGCTGGCAATGTTACAGCCTAGGATTTTCGGAGGGCACAGGGATATTTACATTCCACATTCTCCTTTAGGGATGAGAAGTGATGATACTAGGGAAAAACCAGCAGATTCCAGTAAATTTTTTGAAGAATGCTGCTAAGCAGAAGAGCAAAGTTTGATCTTTTCCTTTCTGAATAGGTCTTTAAAGTGTCTCTGACTGGCCACAAATTCAACACATGCTTAGTGTTATCCAGAAATAACTTGAAAAACTTGTCTTTGCTGTTTGTTTGAAATGAACATGGGTCAGCTTCAGCACGGGGCATAGATTCCTTGCCTCTGCTGTCATGGGAATGGCTCATAGCAGTTACTTTGTCCGTTTGTGGCATAATCTTGCTCAGAGCTTCCTCTGGTTTCATTTCCACTTCTGGCTGAAAATTGAGGAGTTTGTGAAACTCATGTTGTAAGGTTGAATAATAGGTTCATCTGCAAGACAATCTAAGAGCGTATTCTACTTCTAATAGCACATGTGCATCCCATCTGGGCTGGGCTATGCTACAGTGGGGACAGTCTATTCCAGGCTAAAAACATGTGACTCCAGGAGAATCTTACTGCTTTCAGTTTCTTAGGTTGTATGTTTGGGACCATTGCAGCGAGGAAAAGAAGAAGAAGAAGAAAAAAAAAAAAAAAGGCCGGAAAAAACCCTCTGCAAAGGACCTTCTTGTTTTTATAAATCACTCCCCTATTTCTTGGGAAACTGCAAGGTAGCATTTTACTTGTAAATAAAGTAGTCAAATTCAAGAAATGCTAACATTACTAATGACATGTACAGTTGAAAAAATGAATATTAGATAAGTGTATACAAAAGGTGAATATAAGACACATGAATCACTGAAAGTTCTCTGGCACAAAATTACTCACAAAGTTGTTTAAAGACATGAACAGAAGGGATGGGGGGAAGGAGGTTTGTTTTATATCACTGTTTGATTTTATATTCAAATTGTAGAAATCTGGTTTGATCTTTTTTTTTTTTTGAACATGGAATCACGGGAAATATTTTGTTTTCCCTGAGAGCCAAGGCGATGTATTTATTTCAAGTTTTATTAAATAAGTTATAAATTTTCCTAGCAATTTACTCATAGCTCAAGAGGTTTAATTTGCATGTGTTGCCTTTTACAATATGCTTTTCGTAATGTTGCAGATGCTTCTTCCCTAGCTTCAGTAAACAACAGGCAGTTGGCCAGGTTTTTGACTGAACGTTTGCCAACTCTGGGAAATATTAGTTAACTCTCTAGTGACCACTGAAAGATTTTTTTTTAGCCGACTTCATCCAAAAGAATCTGAAGATTAAAAATAATTTGAAGTAAAAAGTAAGATACTAAATCAGCCATGTTCTGGACTGTACATAGAAAAAGAGACTTTTGTGCAATATAATCTGTTCAGATGTTTTTTTTTTTTTTTTTTTCTTTTAAACATTTATTTCCCAAATGGTTTGTTTTCAGAAATTTATTTGAAACCTGATATATAATAAGCATTTCAAGGAGGTTTAACCCTGATGTTCTGCTCTAATTTTGAATAGCCCACAGGGAGAGCTTTTTCTTCAACACAGAAATCCAGACTATAGCAAGGGTGGGATGCAGGTGGGATGGCAGGCTGTTGCATGAGCAATGGAGGTAACAACGCCTGCTTTGCTGCACATTCAAGCCCTACTGCCTAGTGCAGTAGAGCTCACTCCCATCTCTGTATCCCCTGTGGAGCTTTCAGCTTTCTCCAGGATTCTTGTGCAGATTTGGGGGCTGTCTCCCGAGCAATTCACGTCATATTCTCTCCCAGTTTGGAGCTACGTGTTTGCTGATTGTTCAGCTGCTGCTAGCATGATGTCTGGTGGCCAAATTTGTTTCCTCTTCTTCCTTTCTTTTCCTCTGCTTCCTTTATGTGAGAGATTCAGTAGTGTTCCTCTCTCGTTCAGCCTCTCATCATCATGGTATTTCTAGAACTGTAGCATGATCTCAAACTTGGTTGAAGTTGGTGAATTGGTCCTGAAGTTATGGTTCAGAAGACGTATGCAGGACTGGCTTGTCGGTATGCTTGCATAAGGAAATAAGGCCAATCATGAATAAAAAAGAAATGTCAAACATCTTCAGCATCTTGCATGATGTGCACTTGGAAATAATTACAGGCAGTCCTGTGATGGAAATGCTGTCAGTATAAGTGGGGCAAAAGGACAGGCTTGAAGGGATGGCTTGGCTTTGAATTGCCTGACTTAGCATTCACGACTCCTGAAAAACTTGCATCTGTGGGTCTGTGAACATATTTTGGATAACTATTTTGAGCAGCTGATCATAAATGAAGCGTGATGTAACATCACTTGAAAGGGGATGAGACTTAAGAAGTGGAAAATTCTGAATCCTTTTGGTATTTGTCCAGGTTACTCAAGGCTTTTTCTTTGGGCATCTGAGTACGTTTGCATTTTTATTGGTGTTACTTTTTGTTCCATGAGTGCTCTAATGATATGTGGCTAGCTTTGGACTGAAATTAAATAAAAGTAAATAAAATGGAGATAATGCATCGGCCAGTGATTCTTTGGGACCAGTTGGATTCTTTGGATTCTTTTGGTGACTAATCCACTGTTATATTCCTCAGGTTCGTTTAGTCATATACTCTTTCCACAGAGTTTCTTATTTGTGCACAAGTATCACACTTAAGACTGTAACAGACTAGGGAAAATGAAATACTCTGGTGAGCACACAACTGCTTGCACATGCACTTCTAATTTTCCTTTCAAGCTGCGAGGCAAAGCAGTGTCTTTAAAAAAAAAAAAAAAAAAAAAAGTTGTGATTTTTACAAGTTTAGTATTAGAGAAGTTCCATTTTAGTTTCTCGAGCAAATTCAAAGTGAGGCTGAGCGGTGCCACCGTTAGGATGTTAGGATACAGAGGGGATGAATATCACCAGATTTGTTCTGTCTTTTGTGCTAGAAACATGCATATGTGCGAGTCTGAGAATGTAAGTTTGGAGGCTGGTGCTAACTGTCATGTCTCGTGTCTCACCACATACTACAAGTGAGGTGTTTTTTCCTCTAAATGTTTTTAAGGTGCTTTGTAATGTTTAGACTGAACAAAGTAGAAAGTACAGTGCGTTGCTACGTATTGCCCTACTGCAGAAATTCTCTAAGAACAGTAAACTCCACCAACATGCTGTCATGCTACTGCTGAAGAAGGGTAAAATGTGCCATCACACAGGGTTTGAAAATGTATGTGTGTACGTATGTATTATTTTAAGCGATACCTGATTTCAATAAGGCATTTCCATTACAATGCTCATGAAATCTAGTCTGAAGAGAAGTAGAGGTGCTTGAAACCGTAGGTGACTGCTGTGATCTGCCTGAAGCGAGCCACGAGGAGCGTGTCCCGCAGCATGCGTGTGTGCATGCATTTAGCAGTGCCGTGGTAGTGGCTGTGGGGGACTCAGTCAAGGCCAAGGCCTGCCTTTACCTTGGCACCATACACTTTGTGCCCCGCAGGGCGAGGAGAGTGTGTGAGCAGTAGATACTTATCTATCATTGATAGATCATCAGAGATGATTTATTCATCATTTATTTGCAGCAGTGGAAGCCAGGCCTCTGGCTCGTGGTGTCCCAGGCCCCCAGCGCACGCATCTCCTTCTGGGCGGCGTGGTGCCGCTCGCGGCTGTCTGCCCGCCAGCGTGCGCGGGGTGATGCTCACCAGCGGTACCGGTTGCTCAGAAGTGTAAGCTGAGATCTGATTGAGAAGAAATATGTCGGTCTGCTAGCTTCCAGTCTGGCTGACGGTTGTTCCTAAAATACAGTGTTTATGGAAGGGGTGCGTGCAATCTTTCTCCAATCACAGGGAGATAAGGGTATTTAAGATTTCTTAAGAACATCTCCTTGAAAAGCAGACTGAATTTTGACCGATATGACACTCTAGAACTACAAAATCAATTTATTTAGTACATATTTCTTTAGGCCTGCCTTGTAATTATTCAAAGAAGAATGTTTTTTCCGTTGTGCTGCAGTTTATACTAATGCGTGTTCATTTGCTTTCATGTTATTAAATGACTTTCTTCTATTGAAAACATAAAACGAAGCAGCATTGTTCATGTGCTGCATAGAACTGTAGCAATGTGCAGTTTGGTATCTCATGCATTTCCAATGCAATAAATACATAAAAAAATGAAAGATAGGAGGCAGAATTTTCCTTTGATTTCCACAGACACAGCATGCCATTGTTAAAACAGAGATGTAGCAGGGAGATAAAAATGCGCTTATATTTGCCAGCTATTTAATGCAACAACTAGGGTAGTCTGTGTTATTTCAAGGACGATCAGAAGGTGCAGTAACACTTGTTAATTCAAAATTTATATATATATTTGGAAATAAATTGAATCTTACTGCATAAAACTTTTACAGCAAATTGTTTTAGAAGCATATAGCAGTTCAGGTGTTTGGCTTAGGCTTTATGTTTTCCTGCAAGTCTAGTTAAAACCGTGAACGCTTTTCTGAAATAACAATTTGCAGTTTTGAATTTTCTTCTGCTTCAATCCTGCAGTCATGCACATGTTTAACTGGATATATGTGACTAATCTCTTTGAATCGATTCTGGTTAACTCTAATAAGTAGAAGTTTAGCACACACATGGCTTTATCATGACTTTGTTGTCTTAAAATCTTAAATGGTTTCACTTAAGAAAAATTCATGGGCTGCCTGAGTTCTACCTAGGAGCCCATTTACAGTGTTTCAGTTTGGCTGTCTCTGATTGTTCAGAGAAAACTTGCCAAAAGGAAGTGCAACCCTCAAAGTCTTATGCTGTCTGAACATGGATGCTGCCCCCATAGAAAACTATCACGGTCTTGCTTTTGAACTGAAAAGTTCATGGTTTCCTCCAGTTTTTAATGAAAATAAGATTAATATTTCTCTATACATCTTAGATTAGAAAATGCTTTATAGGTATGTGTGTCTGTGCTGAAACCATAGTTTAGTCTCAAAAAGAAAAAAACTTTTCCTTCTACTTTCCCAGATAGTATTCTAAACTGTAATGTTATACTTTCCTTATCGTCATTTGCAAAATATCTGTACTGAATGTTAAAGGGAAAAGCAATCTGCTCATCACAAAAAGAAAACCTTCAATTATTATTATTTTTAAAACGAGGGAAGCACCTGTAGGTAGGAAGAGTTAGATTGACCAGTCGACTTTTTAGTAAGAATTTGTTTGAAAAACAGAATTTTCATGTGACGCATGTTGTTTGTTTGTTTGGGGATTTTTGTTTGCTTTTAAAGTATATCATTACATAGCGAGCTGACATTTTATGCTGACACTTCAGTCTGGGAAAACTTAAATTTATACTTTTATCATAATGAATTTCAGCAAATTCAGTATTGTTCTGTCTGTGCAAATAAATTCGTTGCACAAAGTTCCTCATAACTCCTAATTCTTAATTTTTGTAAGTATTTTAGGCTTTAAATAGTTTGCTTACATGCTGACATCAATCAATGACACTGTTGAAAACTGTGCCAGCTTTATCAATACCCTTATTTTATTTTAAGATGTCTTCTGTTTCTATTTTAAATCTCATATCTTTGCTTGTGTAAGAGGATTTCTTTAGTGCTTTGAATTAGAAGTGATAGTTTGGAGATTCCAACTGTACTTCTAAAGGGTCAGTGGTGAAAGAAAAATACTAAAATATGGTTTTGTCTTGATTTTCATGCATTTCCTGAATTGATTAGTGGTGAATTGCTGTTGAGATCTCAGACCTCTGCAAGCATATGCTGTGGCAGGAGATGAGTGTGTGCACACTTACCATTCCTGTATTACTACTATTTTTTAAAGGCCTCACTGGTTGATTAATACATTTTTATGCTTGATGTAAAGCTGCACACATCAAGTGTGTTATTCTGAAACCATTATATCCAAATGTGTAGGCAAGCATTTAAATCTGCTGATCATTTCTGGATCCAAACCAACAGGTTGTGAAACAGCTAGAAGAGCAAGAGAGCCTTGCTAGGCTGAACTGCCTTGGCAGTGGAGGCTTCAGTCATGGAGAGAAGAAAAGAGAGATGTAGATCCTGTCAGATGTACTTCACAAGGCCTATCCCACTTGCAGCGAGGTGGTGAGAACCTGATGGTCCTGCTGCTTTAACAAGTACTGTCATTTGTCACTGTCTTGACATATACATTTCTGCATGAGGGACACAAAGAGAAAGAAGGCATTAGCATCTTTCCTGCAGGAAGAGTATTGTTGTTTTTTGTACATTGGGAAGCATAAATCTTGGTTTTGCCACAGAACAAAATTATTCCTGTTAATTCAGCAGGCATCATTTAAATGAGAGATCTGAGAAATGAGCTTTGGATGCAGTACGCTGCAAAATAGTAACACTGCTGAAACTTCAGGAAATATTCTTTGTTGTTAATAGTTAGTTTCCTCCTGTGTGAAAGGCAGAGGCTATGGAAGTCAAACGGAACCAACTGTGGGGGTTGCTACTTCTCCTCTCTCATGTGTGTGGCTTATCACAGGTGCTTACAGTTACTATTTTGTGATCTTCATTACTGTAATGATGTGACCTTATCCATCTATTGTTATTTTATTTTAAAATAATGGTAAAAAAATTTTCAAGTAAACATACTTCAAGGTTTAGGGGAATTGTGTATTCTGTGACACAAGGTGTTCGACTGGCAGCAGTGAGAAGGACTGAGTTAAAAAGGGAACTGAGCTTAAAGGGTATCAAGGTGCCTGGGCTTGTTTTGATTCTGTTCACTGGTAGAGCTTTGTATGAGATACTGAATTTAAATCTTAATGTTTTAGAATAAAATATATCTGAGGATAAGGGGACACCAAGACCTTCCTTGATGCCTTCTGTCAGTATGACAACAAAATACCTTTGGTAAGGTCATAAATGCAGTCTTCACATATGTCTTGAGTTCCCTAAAATATTTCATTTCTAAAGAGATAGGTATGTCCTAACTCATAGGCAGTTAACAAGACATGATCTTGGATTCCCTTGGGTTGCGGTGTTTGACAAAATTATGGTGACCTTAAACACTGCAGAGCATCAGCTAAGCCTTGGTAAATGTTTGCATGCTTTTAAGTCTATCCCAGCTGTAAAGATACAAAACCAAGCTACAACTTCAGTTTCTCTCTCTCTCTGTCTCTTTTACTGATGTTTCAACTGTTATGTAACTTAGCCCATTCCAACCGCTAAGAGAATGCACAAATTCAATTATTATTGCTCAGTTGGTGATAGGTAGCTTTTTAAGTTGCCGTAAATTTGTCCTGTCCCTACTAAAGTGTACGTGTACCAGGGGAATTAAGAGACTGAATCCCTTTAAATAACACTGCAAGCATTATTTGTCAAATGATGCAGTAATATCTGCACGGACATATTCCTGCTGAGGCAGCGTCATTCCATGCCTCCTGTCCAGAAATCATGATTTTAAGGCTCCTCACATAAGATATCTTTGGAGAACTTCTGTTTTGATGTGTTCTCAATTTATGTACAAAGAGTGGTCACAGACTGTAAAAGACTGAGAACAGAAAAAATTATAGTAGTGAAAGGAAGACAAATGAAATAATGTGTAGAATATCAAGTCAATTTGCAGGGGAAAAAAAAAGAAGAAATGGAGAAAAGAAAGAGCGAAAAAGGCAGCTAGAAATGTGAGAATAAACCTCTGATTTCTCCGAAGTTAATATGTCATGTAACTAAACATGGGGAAAAGCCACTAAGAACACCCTTCCAACGTATGTGTCATTGCATATTATAAAGATAAACACAGTTAAAATTAACTGAGGTTGAAGATACTAGGGCAACTTGCCACCTCTTCTCCTGCTTCGCACCAGCCCCATACCTTGTCAGTAATATTATTGCGCTTCTCTGATTTTGACTTATAGTGCATGCACTGGTGAATGACCAAGGTTTAAACATTCATTCAACATTAGCATGTATAAGAAATGTAGGATACTTTCATTAATTGAATTAGGGTTATGTGTGTTTCATTTAAAAGCTGCAGTGATCACTAATGGAATGACCTTGAAGTCATTATCTGTTAAGAAGCGGGAGAAAAGATTGTTCTTCATGTTCAGTTGTATTTGTCATTACTTGTGAATATATTTTTTAGATAAAATATAGTTCCAGCTCTCTAGCTACTTTTTTTTTTTTTTTTTTTTTAGGGCTAAGGTTGGCTGACCGAAGTTCTTTGAGCCATCATTTTATTTTGTTATACTGACTCTAAAAAGTGCATTTTTTTGGCCAACAAGCTTTCAGCTTTATTTGTAAGCTGTGATTTTTAAACCAAGTACTGTGGATACTGTTCACTATTTCCTTTTTTCTTGTGGGTCTCTTTATGATTTTTGTTTCATAGCCTTTCCAAAGACACTGTCACCAGGAACATTATGTATTTTAGATATAATGTTACTTAGAGATCAACCAATTGGTATTACAAAAATATGCTGTGCTGTACCTACCAAGTGGTTCAGAGCACTATTCTGTTGGCTTTTGTACTTTATCTAAGCAAGCGTATAACAAATGAGTATTGTTACTAGAAGGTCCCTAAGGTTTTCAGTCTTGTTCCCTCTCTGTACCTCCTGACATGTAGGCCTTTTTGCTACTAAGAAACCAGACTAGTTGCTCTAATTCACAGGGTCATTTTATTTGTCTACCACTGCTAAGATGGCCACTCAGCATTTGCAGAAATATGTACAAGTTGGGG
>VXAA01001494.1:123362-188765 GCA_013399115.1 Anseranas semipalmata | reverse complement strand
TTTTTTTTTTTTTTAAGAATCTACATAGGGCAAGTTGATAGAATTGTCCCATTAAGACACAGCCTGCACCTCTGTTTTCCCCCACCTTATATGTACAGAATCATGGCTCAGTGAAGACTTTTGCAAAGATCAACATATTAAAACGTGACCTAAACATATCAGAACCTCAGAAGCAACAGTGCTGTAGGCACTAATTTTGTGGCTATTTTGAACTTAGGCTTGCAAGCCACACCATGTGTATTTACGGTCACAATGATTACTATATTGGAAAATGTTTAGGTTTTGTTATTAGAAAATAATTAGGTTTTGTATATTGCAAGTGAATGAGATAAAATACAAATATACTGTCATTTCGAATACATGAAAAACATTACTTCTGTTATATATAAAAAAAATTCTTTCTATGTATCTTCTCAAAAAACACTTGGCTATAAAGAATTAGTTATAGCTTTTAAAGAATAATAATAATAAAAAACATATTACTAGCATGTGTGTGCATGTGCAGAGTATAAATACATCCTAGAAATGCACTAGAATACATTAAGTGGATTTTTTTTTCTTTACTGCAATTGTTTTTCATATGGTTCTGAGAGGAATATCATTCAATCTTTTAAGTCTTGGGAGAGCATGGGTAGGTTTTGAGCACTTTAAAGGAGCAATTTGACCTGTTTTGACCAAAAGAATTGTCGGCAGCGTATCTGAACAAACCGAGGTGAAATTAAGAACTGTTTAAAATTCGCCGTTGAGAAACAAAACAGCCTCTATATTACTGCCAAGTTCCTCCTGAACACACTTAAACTTTTACACGATCACTGCTTTCTCCCCTTCTGCTATTTTTTCCTTTCATTTCTTGAGTGGAGCTGCAGACTGGAAAAGAGAAGTCTCATGCTTAAAAGATTTAACTGTATAACTTAATACGTAAATAAATCCTTAACTAGTGGTACAAATAACAGGGATTGAATACTATTACAAAATGTGCCTGAATAGCTAGGTGAACTGGTTGTCCAAGATGAGGGCATTTGGGGGATTCTTGCAGAATTCCTGCTGAAGCGTTACAACCTCTCAAGGCATCACAAGGCTATGCCTGTGGCTAGTGCCTCCTTCTTCGAGGAGGAAGGCCCAGCGGAGAGTGTGAAACCCAGCTTAGTAGAACTTTGTGGTGGTCCCTTTCCTTGTACACCTTTCCTTGTCTTTAGCTCTTGCTGTCTCTCACTTACTGAATTCTTTTCCTGTTGTTCTCAGAAGTTTTGATTGCATATTTGCTTTTTCTGTCATTACTCTTTTGGACAGGCTTCCTTTCCCTCTGCATACCCTCTTTATCTTCTGGAGATCATCCTTTCTGCTTCAGGGTTTTCTGTCCTTTGAGCAAGATCTGTGTATGATGGCAAAGATGCTGGACCTCAGGATCATGTAGTTGATTGGGACATGCATGTACATATAGATGTCAATGTGTAGATGTGCATGGCAGATGGATATTGGGGGTATTTGTCAAGGAGGTGTGGAAGTACTGCCTTGCAGATAAAGGGTGCACTCCTTATCAGCACCGAAGTAGAAGGTGTGTAGGTCCTGACTTGAGAGAGAGCCCTGTTGGGGCAGGTACAGCTGGTCAGTGGGTGAAGCCACTGAGCTGTGTCTGACTTCTGAGATAAATGGACAGAGGGGGCCATAGCCATTTGCTGAAATCCCTAAGATACTGCTGCAAGGGTGTCACAAAAGGTATCGTAGGTCTCTTTAGAGGCCTGTTGCTTTTTTGGTTTCTTATGAGACTGGTTGGAAATCTCTTGTGGAAGATGTCAGTTGTTTTTTTGTCAGAAATTTTTGTTCTATTCTGTGATGTTTTACGTAACCTACTCCTTATTTTTTGACTATCTCATAACACTTTGCCATCTATGTGACCTCTTTAAAATTGTGGATAAGATAAAAGAAATTTGTTCACATAAATAGTATTGATAATGGGCAGAAGAGAAGGTGCATGTTTTGTCTGCTGCAGGAACCGTAGTTTGCAAATCTACAGGAATACTTTTGTTTAAAATTTTGTTTGGATGAGTTCCAAATTTGTTTGTTTGGATGAATGTTCCAAAGGGTTCAGCTGATACATTTATTCAGCTCACCTGGCAAAACCTCCTATCCCATCAATATGTCATCACCATTTTGATTTCCAATACCTTTCAGATGTTTAAAAAACCATTGCCTGCTATTCTCATACTGAGCCTATATGTGAGTTAACTCTGTGAACCTGTCACATCAAGTCTTGGAAAACTGATTATGAAGGCAACAACTTGGTGTTTTGTGATGCACTTGGCTACCAAAAATAAGCTTTAAGAAATAGATGCCGAAAGGAAAACAAAAATTAGAAAGGAAAACATTGTAGATTGTGGATTTTAAAACATATGTAATTATATGTTTCTTGGATGCCTTTTGATTGATTAAAAATAAAAATAAGATGGGAACAAAGCAAACCTTTAAGTGTGTGCCTGCAGTTGCTTTTCTCCAAGTAATTGAATACAGGATTTCTTCTCTAACCCTGTTCCAGCAAGAATATGCACTGCTTAGGTATTCATTTCAGTGGCATTGACAATACTGACAATATAATTGACCTAAAAAGTTCTGGATTTCCTGTTAATGCACTTTAGAAATGTACATCAACTACAAAAAAATCATTTCTATCTACATTTCACTTGATTTCCATTTTCAAGAAAGGAGGTTTCATCATTATTATTCTATTTGAATAGCACTGATATCTTGAGAGATGGAAGGAGACTTCTATTGTATGCAGGAGTACTTTATTTCGATATTTTCTTTGTCTGATTATACATGATAAACACACATTAGTGACATTCCGTGCATGTTTTGAAGATAAATGGGATATCTCTTTAAACCATTCCTGACACTTCCTAACCTGTGGGCTTAATGGCATATTCTTTCTTTGATTCAATAATTTGTCTGTCAAAAAAGCTGTGCTGACATTCTCGTTGTTGTGGGACTGAAATGGAAAGAAATCTCTTATCTTTAAGATAATTTTTGAAAAATCGAGGCGAACATTTTAGGATAAAAATGTTTTAAAAATGATTTCAGTTGGAAAAAAAGATGTAAGTGTTGACATTATACCAACTGCTAGATGGCAAGTGATAAAAGGAAGAATGTTATCTAAAACTGTAAGTCCCCTTGAATTAATTAGGTAATGTGTGAAATCTTAGAAATGAAGACAGTTTCTACTACTATGCCTTGCATAAGTATTAGTCCTGTCAAGTGACTGGTAACTTTTAAAATAACGGACTGTAGATGTAGCTAGGAGTATCTGTTTTACTGAACCTATGTCTCTTCTCTGTGTAAGACACACTAATATATATATCCACACATGAACATGTACTCGTGTATGCATGTTGTCTGAGTATGTATTGATACCTGTGTGGATATACTAGTATGCTGTAGACTTGGGACTATTTTATTTGTAGGACTGGTGTAGAGAGGATTAGCTCAGACAGGCTATGCAGAACCCTTTCACGGTGTGTGTGTTTTTTAAGCACAGTCCCTTCTGGGATGCCCGTGTAATGTGGAGAATAAAGGACCCAAGCTCAACATGAGACAAAAATAGTGTCTCCTTCACCCCCAGCTGTCTGATTTTAATCTATTCAAATAAAACAGAACAGTATCAGAAGCAAAAGGTCCAACCAGTGCCATATGATTGTGGAAGCTGCCTTCATCTTTTGAAAGTTTTCACTTGAACCTCGTGGGCTGTCTGTGAGTGCTGTCAGCTGAGCACGTTGGTTTGGGTTTCCATTTTCTTTTAGAGACACGACAGACCTTGTGATTATAATAGTTTTAAACTTAAAATATTATGCTTTTATGAGAAGTAGTTTAGACAATAGGTTACACAAGAGAATTAAGTAGCACTCAGGTTTTCCTTTCTTGGTTGTCTTTGAGGTCTGTTTTTGGCAATGAACACTCCTTAGTGCTTTTTCTAGAGCTCAGAATTCCTCGGAGCTCATGTGAAATCCACCTCCGGCTGGATGGCTGACTAACAGGGATTGATCTTGCACAGGGTGTCCGCCTTAATTTGTCTTTCCTGACGATTAGTCCTGTCCCGTTTACGTTGTAATTGTGAAAGGCTGACCTGCTGACTGTAGCCTATAAGTTACAATTTGAGGCTGAAGCTCCTTGGTTCACTGTGCTTGCAAGGGCTGGAGAGCTACAATGTGTTTTGAGATGCTTGTCACTGTGGTAGAGCATCAGAGAACCAAGTGGTTTAAATATATCAGCCAACCAGCAGACCTGCTGGCACAATATGTAGAATTGGTAGGGAAGGAGCAAAAGTGATACTGACCTGTTGTGAATTAGAGAGCGAAAAACAGAATTTCCTGGAGTCCTCCTTTTCAAGATTCATGACAGGTAGCGTAGTCAGACTCTTATCTAACTGTGCTCAAAGGCAAAGAGGCAATATAGTTTTAGCAACAGACATAACAGGCATGTTTGCATGTGCTGTGACTTTTCCTTCACAGTTCTTTTTCATCCAAATTGAATGGACGTCTAAGATCCGAAGACTTGGAAAAGTGTTTTACATATGTGATACCTAGGAAAAAGGTGGTAGCTCTCTTGACAGTGGTGAAAACTGAAAAATGTAATTCAGAGTAATTCAGAGTAATTCTATCACCATCAATAAGCAAATGTTTACTTTTCCAAGGGCTGACATCACAAATGTTGGTCCTTAAACCTGCACCTCAGAGTTGAGCAATAAAATCTACTGGTAGATTGATATTGGGCTGAGAATTTTTTTTTTTTTAATAATAGTAACCAAGGTTAGTATCAATGTAAATGTTATTGTAAGCTCATCTATTTTTAATCTTTTTCCGTCTGAACCAGAACTGGTGTTTAGTTGCCGTCAATATGAAATAGTAGCAGTTTGTATATTGAAGTGTTCCGGAATGAGACAAAAGCTGTTGATCTGATTCTGTATTAAACCTTGGGCTATTATTGCAGCCGTGTTAACAGATTCCATTGATGTGAAATGGCCTGCATAGGGCTGACTGATCTGTCTTTGCACTAACCAACTGATGAAGTATTCAAATAAAATGATCACTCATAGATCCCTCAAAGAAGGAGTGGGGGGAAGAAAGGGGAGGGGGAGCTCTACACAATAAACAAAGCAAAAGCACTCAATCCTTTTCAAAGACTTATAAATATTTAATAATCATCTGTCTACGGACAATCTAGAAAAAAAAAATAATCTTTAAATAGACTGTTCTAAAGGCCAAAACCTGAATTTTAATTGAGGTAGTTTGAAGTATACATTAGTCGGGCTGGCTTTTCCTTGGCTGTAAAGGCAATTTCTTCCTAGGGTAGGGTGCGAGTCTTTAAAAATGTAGCTATGATAACTGTAGGCAGATTTTGTTGTTGTTGTTGTTAGATTGCATTTGCGGTGTGGCAAAATAATGCTGCATGAGAGCATTTTTTGCTACTGGAGAAATATTTGTAGGCTGGTCACTTTTGTTTTGACTGAAGGTAAATCTCAGCTGCTGTAATCATGTGCAGAAAATTGTATACATATGTATGTATATAACGTGAAATGGTGTGATCTCTAACAACATTAACAAGTTTTTAAGAACTGCCTTTATTCTCCCCATCCTTTCTCCTAGGTCATATTACTGAAGCCACCTGATTCAAGTGTCCCCTTGGATGAACCTCTCGTATCTCACACTAGCCAATTTCGACAGTCTAAGTGCCCAAATTGAGCCATTTTGTTCTCTGTAAAATAAACCCAGGCCCATTATGCGTGATTTTTCATTCACACACCCCTCCCCTTCTCTTCATTTTCTCCCTCCTCTCCGTACTACAGCTCTGTGAATGTAGAGTGGCAACATTGTGAGGACCAGTGTTTTCACTCCAGGCATGTCAACTTCAATCTGCTGCGATTTGGTGTGAAATCTGTGCCATGGTGTGGGGCAGAAAGGTCAACCCCCCCATAATTGATGTTGCTTATTCATCTGCTTCCCGTGTATTTTTCACTCCACACACTGGCCTTTGTTTGGATAAATTGTTTGAAGATTTACTGTAGTTCTTAAAGCCTGAGAAGCGGCTCCTGCTGTACAACTTCAATGTCCCCGCTAGGCAGGAGGCTCAGCTAGGATGACACATAATGGCATTTAGACAGAAAGATCTTTTCTCCCGAGACAAAACGTAGAGGACATCTTCTAGCGTAACAATTAAGGCAATTTTCAGACTAATTTACTATGGAATTGCTTTGTACAATCCCCTTGTACACTGATATTTAATATGTTAATTGCTATTAAAACCTGAAATATTATTTTAAAGGATTTATAGACTTCAGCAAGTCGATATATACATGGAGAGGGTGAGAAGGCAGGGATAGAGAAAAGAGAGAGAAACTTTTAATAAAAGTGATGATTTAAATTCCACATAGGTACTTTTCAGATTATTAAGGAAAACCCTCAATGATCATAAAGAATCTGAATGTAGTAATTTATCGTATTTTGGGTCATCAACCTTTGTTCTGCTTATGCTAGCAAATGGCTTCATTTGAGGAAGGAAAAAAAAGCGCTGTTTGCACATACTTGGGGGGGGCTTAATGGAGATTTGAAAATCGGTTTTAGTAAATAGAATAATATCAAAATTCCTTGCAATTTCAGATTTCCGGAGAGCATACATGTAAGTACTTTTGCCCTATAGTAATAAATATAAGGACATACACCTACAAACTTTAACGAACATCTGTGTCCTTGTGGCTGTAGTCCTGAAGAGGGTGCATAATTTACTGAAAGAAATCCTTAAAAATAAGAGAAACGTTTGCTTCTTTAGTAAAGAAAAGAAGGAAGAAGCTTTATCACCTGGTAATCCTGCCTGTAGATTGAATAAAATAGTTTGAAATCATTGTTTTGATTCCCATTGACTGAAGGCTAGAGTAGCTTTATTGGTTAAGCTGTTAAATCTGCTGTGGTTTAAACACCTTTTTTCCCGATGCACCCTTCTTTCAATTGACCTTGAAATGCATTATCTCATCCTTTTTTATTTTTCAGAAGAAAATGTCTATTGCATCAGATCATTTGAAGCTGTCTTAAAACACTGAATAAATATGCTTTACTACTATTCTTCTAATCTTTTCAAGGATAATATGAAAGTATAATCCATGACTATTTCTTTTGCGATCTACTAGACGGTGCTGACTCCACTTGGTGATTCACTAAGGACATTCCATTTGCAAGTAGTAAGCAGAGTGTAAGATGTGGGCGGCACCATGACTACTTCTTTGATTTAGTTGTAGAATACAAATAAACTGCATCTGGAAAAAACGCCTGACACTTTCTTACCTAACGTGGCCAATACAGAGCAATGGTAAGGTGCTGGAATTCTTAAAAAAAAAAAAAAAAAAAAAAAAAAAAAAAAAAAAATCATTACCTTGTTCAGGAATAGTGGATTAAAGAAAATCCTTTTAGAATTGAAAGCAATTGACAGTAAAATTCAAATAACTGAAGTTTTATAGAATGCTCATTACTTAGGATCTAGAGCAGGTTTATGGTAGTGCATGCATCTAAAAGCAAATCTCTCGTGCAATCATACTTGTTTCATTCTGAGCGTAACTCCGTTCATGGACTGAAAATCTTACTAGCATCTTTTTCAAGCTCAAATAATGTTATTGCAATATTTTTGTATGAATAATTGCTTTTGCAATATCTTCTTGTTATATGTCTGTCATAATGAGTTTATGTGAAAAGTGTGTGCAAAGATTCTTGTTATATAATCTATGCATATCTTAGTATCAGCTGTGGCATTTATTTTATGGATTTGGCACTTCTGTATATTCTTATTAGTCAGGTTTCATTTGGACTCATTCTTTAGATTAAAAATGCCTGTCATTACTTGAAATCTTTTTAAAAAAAATGCACGTGGTCTGTCATTTTTAAGACCACCAATATACATCAATAATTGAAATTTCACTTCCTTTTTATTCTTTTTAAATAATACAAATGCAGACTTGGATATATGTAAAATTTAGAGCAACAATCAATCTGAGATTCAAACATCTGTAAGAAAATAATTGTTTCACACAATCCACTCAGTTGATTAGACAGTGTGACCATTAAAATATCGATGCAAAGAATCTATGGCATTGAAAAAATAGGAACACATATACCTAATGTATTTTTACATATGTTCCATTTTGAAATATTGAGGAAGAATCATACGATAACTTAGAGGTCTGCAAACAAAAGTTAAATGAAACACTACAGAAATTACCCTTCTTTTAGCTTCCTAGCTACAGATAGGATAGAAAAATGTTTAAATTTATTCACGTTGGTCTTCCTGCTAAACTTGGAATATAACCTTACAATGTAAGGCTAATTTCCTCTCCTTTCTTCATTTAGAAGTAGTTGGAAGGCCTAAAAATATAGTATCTCTTTGCAGGGCAAAGAGATGCTTTTCTTTTCCTGTTGGGAGAAGATGCAATATTTGAATTTATTTAGGTTTATTTTTAGTCAAATGGCTGGGACAACTGCTTCTTGTGCACTTTTGGAGGCATATTATAGGGGAGCTACGCAATCTGATGGCCTGGATGGGTGTTTTGACAGGGCTCAGCTTGCTCCAAACTTTATGTATTTTGGAGTAGGCTGGATTAATGGGAGACTTAGAAATATAAAGTGTGTTAAAGTTTGGGTGACTGGGTTTTCTTGTGAGCAGCCTTGCCAAAACTCTACAGCTCAAGGACTAAAAAGCACATATTTCATGCTCACTTGTATGTTTTATTGTTATATGTTTGTACCTGCCTTTTCTTTGTGCACATAATGAGTATGAGGAAAATGGAGAGAATTTTTTCTCAGGTGATTTAGACCTAACAATTGTTGAAAAGAAAGATTCTAGTTTTGTGGCAAGTTTCTTTAGTGATATGAGACATAGTTTAAACAGTTTTTTATTTAAAAAAAAAAAAAAAGTTCATTGTATATAAATACATGGGACTACAAAGTTGTCCTGTAGTTAGAGCACATGATAAATATGGAGACTAGCTGCATTCCTAAATTGTGAGTTTTTAACGCTCTAAGTAATAAATATACTTGTGTCATCATTATTGATGTCTGTCTAATACTAGTCCAAACCATATCTACTCCTGTAGTCTTTGTAATTCCTATCAATTTTATAAGTGCTAGATCAATTCACCTTTAGATGGTTTGTTGCCTCACATACATCTGTGCCCAACTTGTATTGCTAGTAGCAAGACATGTGTATCATACTTTGGGAGTAGGATTAGTTATATTTGTTTAAATGAAGTTGAATTCAGTGGTGTTGAAAAGTGCCAGACTGACAAGTTTTGAAGATGAGCCTCTGGATCTCTATGGAGCAGGGAACAGAATTGCTTTGTTTTACTGGTGGACCTGTGCCCTGACCTTGGACACATCACTGCTAATAATTAGGCAAGTTTAGTCTCCAAGTTCATTTTGAATCTGTCTTTTGCTTTGAATTTGATGGCAAAAGTACCAGATGAATTTGCTTCAAAAACCTCCCCACTGGCAGCTGGCCCAAGACTGCAAAATACACGATCACTTTGTCCATCAAATAGTCTTCAGTAACAAAGTAGGTAGGGCAGTTTAGCTTGCTGCAGTTCTCCTGCTTCCTGCCTTCCCTTCCAGGCCAGTTTTGACTGGATCATGTCCCTGAACTGCTTAACCACAGGATTGGATGAGAGTCAGTGTGCAGCAGAAGGGAAGGGGTGAGGCCAAATAGTAAAAGCAAAGAATAGGAATTTAAGAATGTAGCAGTCTATGCTCAGATTGGCTTAATTATTATGACACTGTAAAATTGCAAATTGGTGGCCTGAGCTTGGTTTAAACCAAGAATTTGGGGTGAAAATTTCTAGCATTGAGGTCCTATTGTAACTGAAGTCACTCATCTCAGCTGTGTCATGCTTCAGTGGGTTAAAATAATGCATCTCCGAACAAAGCTTTACAGATTCCTACAAAAAATTCTTCCAGCCTTTTCATTTTATATTAAAACTCATACAATACTGAATTATGAAAAAGTCCCTTGGATTATTTTGTATGTGTGATGTGGTTATATCGACCATATTGCATTAATCTTGGCTGTTGTAGTCCCACTGTGTTTTCAAAAGGTTGAGTCCATCCGTGTTTGCTTGTTGGCTTTTTTTCCCCTTTTAAAAATCTCACCCTGAATGAGTTTTGTAAATATTCAGTCTTGACTTCAACTTGCATTGCAGTGTCATCAATTATGACAGACTGCTGCCTCTTCTCTCCACTCTTCATCTTTTCCCTGTCAAAATGCACCCTTTGGCAGAATATTTTTCAAGGGCTAAATGTGAGTCTAAGGGAGTCACTGTCAAGGTATTTTTCATAATTTCAAAAATATTTTTCTCTCCCTCTTGTTTATAATTACCTCTTGGAAACTTCAAATTGAAATGTTTCTTTACTGGTTTTTCATCACATGCATACTGTACTGAGATGGCAGGGCAGATTTGAAGGTTATTAATGTATTTTTTACCCTTTGGGGTGGGGGAGAAGAAGGTAGAAGTCTTAGGACTCAGTATATATAATGTATTCACCCATCACACCGCCACCTCGGTAAATACTAAAGATTTTATGAGTACCAAAAATTGGTCTGATATCTTTTTTTGGGAGGGCTTCATAGAATGGCTTGGGTTGGAAGGAACCTTAAAGACCATCTAGTTCTATCCCCCTTGCCATGGGCAGGGATGCTACCCACTAGATCAAGTTGCCTTATCCAACCTTCCTCCCTATATACATTAAAAGACCAGCTTCTTATGGTCCTTATGTCCCATAGTAGATGAATAATGAAACCCTAAGGCCACAGCAACTGTTTGCAGTCTGGAAAGAGCCTCAACTGAATACCTAAGGAAGACAGCGACTTTTTGTCCCTTTTCTTTATTGATTTACCTTTGGAATTTAAACCAATCCCCAGTTATCTAAAAAGCTTGTAAGGTAGCCAAAAAACTTTTGCTCACCAAGAATTCTATCAGATGTTTTCATTTTACTTTTTTGACCTATTTACTAAATATTGAGATTGCTTCAGAGACTATGGAAATGAAGCTTTAAACAAGACACTCATTTTCCTTCTTTTGCTGTAATATGTATGTTAACGTTGCCTACTGTGCTGCAAGCATGTCATTTCATTGTGAGCTTCATTATTATGTATTTTCTTTTCTCTAAAGTTTCATCTCTAATTTTTTGCTCATAAGAAAATTTCAGCTCTGGAGAAAAAGGTATCTCTGATGAATATGAAAGCAGTTTGTACATGCAAAACCAAGAATAAACAAGAAAAGCTCAAATTAAAGAAGTGGCAGTAATTTGGCAGCTTATAATTTTAAAGGCAATGTAATTATTTCGTACATTGTGGTGATAATCCTTCAACTTTATCTATGAGAGTGGCTCTGTTGAACTGAAAGATAACTTGCTATAGATTTCATCTCTGACTCCCCCTTTCTGTATAGCCCTCTTCTCTGCAATCTTCTTTTCTCAGAATTCTCTTTCCTCATGCGTTCTGATTACATAAGATGAGAGACCCAAAGACTCTCAAGAGTGTGGTGGTAATGTTGATCTTGCCTTAAAGTCACTAGCTATTTCAGTACTAGATGAGAATATGGCAGGTTGCTTCCGTCAGATTACATTAACATCACCTTCTCTGTAATGATGTAAAATGTTGTTCTGGGATATGGAAAGATACATATATATCTGCCTCTTTTTCATTAGATCCAATTTTCCTCCATGCTATGGTCCAAATTCCAATTCCTTATAAATTTCAAAATTTGTAATTTAATTGGAATTTAAGAATTTAACATTTGGTAAACATGAAAACCTGTATTAAGATATATTATGTTGAGTGTAGAAATAGCTGTACTGTTTCTAAAGGCTTCTCTGATGGAAGAGAATGTGTGAATCTGGGCTTACACAGCTGCCCAGATTTGGCTGAGGGCTCTGTATGATCTGCTTCTCTTGTGCGTGCTTAAGAACTGAGGTATGGTATTCTCTTAGCTCATGTTGTTTCTGCAGGGATGGCCTCATGTTTTAAGGGAATGGTGACCATGAGCTAAGAAGGTGAGGAGACTGGAACCGTTATATTAAATGATTCACAGACTGTTGTTTCAATTTTGCTTTCTTCATGTAGCATTTTGAATCTATAACAAATTATTTGAAAGACTTATGTTTGTGAAGGACCTTTTTTCAGCCTTTCCATGGCTGTAAGGATTCTAGCTTCTGCTTCTATCACTGTTGGATATTGTGCATGCATAGAGGGGGAGTATGGCCTGCTGGTTAAAACAGGGAACTACCAGGATACCAATGTGTGCAATTCCTGGCCCTGCCATATAATTTCCATATGACCTTGGGCAAGGAATGTCAGGTAAAGCTTACTTCACAGGGGCATAATAGAGCTGAATTGATGAGATTGTAGTGCTTTTAGATCCTCTTGAGGAAAGTTACACAAAAAGAAATTACTACCATAGTAGAATAGTTGTGAAAGTGAAGTAGAAGAGCTGGCACGATTAGGAGACAATTTATTGACTTTCTTTTCTGGCTATTTAAAAACTTTTCTAACTTTAGGTTAGAAAAGTTGATGCACTGTCGGTTTGTTTCTGTCCTTGATATGCACGTGCAGCTCCCATTAGTGCCAGCAGGAGCCTTGTGCTTGCATCGCGAGAGGAGAATAGACCCCTGTGCATATAATGATAAGTTAGATAGCCTCTTGTGGCTCTGTGTATGATTTCTGATCTATTGTGCCAAAGATACTACAGCATGAGAGAGAGCTGCTGTCATTTTCAATAGGAAGTGAGAACTTTAAGAGCTTGAGAACTGTCCTCTTTTTTGAATAGCACTTTTGCTGCATGAAGTGTAATTTATTTTTATCACAGCAGGCATAAAGCTTCCAGGTTTTCATAAAGAAAAATGATCCATACAGTGCTCATGTCGATTGAATGATCATTTGAAAACCTGTAAATTCAAAACATAGCCCTTTCTCAATGTAAAGCATTGTTCCTTTTTGCTTCAGCTTTTAGGTTTTTTAATCTTGGACTTTCATTAGTACTTCAGACATACTATAAAACAGTGTTTTAATCTCAGTAATTATTTTTCCAGCCATCAGTGTGCCTGTAACAGGGCACATTATTTAATTATAGCAACAAAAACTTCTTCAGACAGGACTTTCTCTACTTTCAAAATCTTTCAAGGAGGTACTCCCTAAACTGTATTTTTAAAGTAGCGAATGTGAATCAACAATTAAAATTGGGAAAGAAAGGGGAGGAAAGGGTGGGAGAAGGGGGGAAGAGAAAGAAATTGTTTGCATCTTGCCTGATACACAAACACACAAAAAGAAAAGAAAACAAAGCAAGACCTATTATTAGTCCTACAACTTGTCAGTTTGATTAGTGAACGGTTGCCCCTCTCTCTTCTGAGAAAACACTACATCTTTAAATGATGTCCATTCTTAAATGTAGAAACCCCGCATTGTATCTGTTAGTGCATAATTGGACTGTCTTTTAATACAAGCATAGGCACTTGTTTCTGAATATAAACCCTGCACCTCAACAGGTCAGGGAGATAGTAAAAACCTGTTGTTTGGCTTTGTCTTGGGGAATAATGGAGTCACTAATCTACTTGATCTCTGAGAGTCAGATAAAGAAGAAAGTGAACGATGCATACATTTCAAAGATGGAAGGCACTTGTAAAAGCAATTTCTTTGGAGGGAAAAAGTAGAGCAAAGGCTGTTGGAAACCTTTTAATTAGTACTAATTACCTCAGCAGAAAACGTTGGAGGCTTGAAAGGATTTGTGTCAGCAAGTGAAAGATCAAAGATTGCGGCGCTCGCATTTTAATCTGTTGGCTATAAAAACGAATAAGGGGGTGGTAATGGGGCCCATGAGAATGACAACCCAGGTGGTGCAGGCCTTAATCCCTTCTTTACTGCTAGCGCCTGAGGCCTAGTTCCAATTACATAATAAGATGATTTAATTTTTGCTTTAATTTTAACAAAAATTAAGTTTATTTTAGCCTTCAGTAAGGACAAGACAAGGTTTTGAGACAAAATCTTGTCAATTTATTTCTTTTAATGTTTTAAGTCCAAGCCTTTATTTAGCCATTTTTTCCTAAGTGGCTGAAGTTGCTGTGTAAAAGGCCATGAGGCAGCAAAGGTGCTTTGATGTGGTCTCTGGAAACGGAAAGGTGCTGGTGACTGGTGGCCCTTGTGATGGTGCGTGAAGGAACGATAATGTGAGGACTGGGACTTGCTTCTTTTATTTTTATTATTTATTTAAACTGATTGCGTCAGAAGGACGAGTTCATATGCATGTATGCTGTGATACTTCACTTCTCTGTTTTCTTTCAAAACACCCCAGCTGTGTTCACATTAGCATGTGTGAGGTAAATTGCATCTTTATTTTTGTGGCTCAAGCAAATTATGTGCACCTCAGAAATCTAATTGTCACCGGGTTCCTCTAAGGGCAAAGAGCGAGCATATGGCTTAGTCTGAAGATACGCTGATGACTGCAGTGTAGACCTCAAATGGATAAATTGATGTTCAGGAATCTCCAGCACTTCCACGCAGCAAGGCCCAAACATTTCATCGAGGGGACGGTAGATGCATTTTGAAGTAGCATCAGGTTTACAATTCAACTCATGCAGTCAAGTGCTTGCTATCTATACACTGTGAAGAGGCAGGGTTTGGGTTTCTTATTAATTTGATTTGTACTAAAGGTTATATTACTTACCCTCTGAGGATTCAAGCACAGTAAGTTGCAACCACTTGTGTGTTTATTATTGTAGATAATAGGACTGAAAATCTGGAGGCCACATAAATCTGGTGGCAACATAAATAATTTGGGCTCTCTTCTCGGTTACATCTTTAAATTTTTTACTCAACGTTTCCTCAGCAACTAAAGCTTGAAAAAAACTGCTTTGATCTACAGACTTTGAGTTTTATATTGAGTTTTATGTTCAAAATATGTTAACTTAAATGTGTATAAGAATTAAATAATTGCTTGATAGTGTATATAATAGCACTTCCTCAGCCATTAGAATATTCTGCCTGTAATTCAGCCTTCAATCTCTGTTTCTTATGGCCTTTGTTTTTATTCTGACATGATAGAAAATACTGTTGATTGTAAAATAGTACTATTTAGAACGAACTCTTCTGGTCCCTCAGTTGGCTCTGTATGTGTTGGCATGACAGTAAAACATGAAAGAAAGCAGATTTCAAAGTTCAGTGTTGTCTTCCTTTTGCTTGTCTTTTCCTAAACCGTAGAATATGTTGTCTTCAAGCATACTATGGAGAAGCTTGCATCTCTTCATTGGATGTGGAAAAATAACAACTACACTTGGACCTGAGCCTCTTTCCAGGGCAGCGTGGAGGATTAACACTAGTTTATTTTTTTCGGCGTGAGGATTAACACTAGCTTGTTTTTTTCAGTGTGACTCTTTCCTGTCAGGGCACTCCATCACTGACCACGGTGACTGTTCCTGTGAAGCTGCTCAGAACAACCCAAGGTGCTACAGGGTTTTCCGCTGCTTCAGGAGTCTTTAGGGTGGTCCCCTTGCTCTGGAAGGTGATGGTAGGACTTTTTGTATTGTTCTCTGGTGTGAAGCGCATTTGAATGTGCACGATGACAGGCACCATGAAAACTTGAAGTGTAGTTATACAGTCTGTATTTTGTTAATTGTTCATCATCTTCTTCTTCCTCACCCGTCTATCAAATACACAGTTGTGTATCTTTTAAAGGTGGGATTTATGCTGGACTGTACTTTCCCAATCATATTTTATAGAATCTTATTAATTTAGTGATGAGGGAGGACACCAAAAAACAAGCCTCTACCTTAGATTCTCTAGTCCATCCTCTTGGACTGTAAGATTGTCACCTGCTACCTTTCCCCGCCAATGTTTTATATGGTTCAATTTTAAATATACTTGCTGTGTAGCAATGCAGTGCCATTACATCGACAAGAGGTTGCTGTCTAGAATTTTTTGATGCACGTGTTCCTTTTTTTGATCTGTAAATTGAAAGAAATGTCCATTGTCCACCATGTACATTTCTAGGAAATTTTATTTGCTCACATTTTTAGAGAGTGACAATCTTTCTCTTTTCAGAGGTTGAATTCTAGCATGTTGTTTTAATCAAATGCATTTAACTATTTAATACTTTGCTTCCATTCCTGAGGCATTGTGTTAATATTACTTATTATTTGCATAGTATGAGCAATGTGAAAAATAACCAAAATAAAAAATAAAATGAACATTGAAAGTAAACTCAGAACATTCTTTGTTTTGACCATGCTTCTACTGTTTACTCATGTAAACAGTTATGTAAATATAACTGTTAGTGCACATTGCAAGAGTTAATTGAAGTGCAAAAACAATAAAAACCAAAACCAAAACAAACAAACAAAACCAACAATTTGACTAGAGAGAATTAATGAACAGATTATATTAAAGCATCATCAAAAAATAGGATCAGACAAAGTTATAAGCACATGCTTATCTCTGAATTTGAACTCACATGTATAAATCTTTACAGGATTACCATAAGGCCCAGTTNTATTTCTGAGTTTTTACCGGGGTGGAGAAAAAAAAAAAAAAAAAAAAAAAATTGTACAAACAGTCCTGAGCAGTAATCATGCAACACTGTTTGATTGAGTCCAGTGTGTGGTAATGATTCCCCAAAGTCATGGGGTGTTTCCTTGCTTTCTGCTCTTTGCAAGGGTGATTTATGAGTTTACAAGTTCCTTCCAAAACTCCATAATTGCCTCGACAGTTCCCCAGATGGACTGTATCCAAGTTGGTATAAAACAGTACTCGTTGCAGCTGGGCCTTCTAATTCATCTTGAGTTCGGTACAGGACTCCTTGTTCTTATTGTCTTTTTTCAGATTTGCTACCTCTCTAGAAACACTGTACCCTGTTAATTGGTACTACCTTCTCCTCAAACACCAGATATGCCTGAAAGCAAAACAAACTTATATTTAGTAAGACGCAACCATAAGCTTTTAGTTTTAGGAGTGGAAACAAGGACAATACAAAACTCGACCTATGAACATACTTAGCACCTTTCCAATTGCTGAGTCCATCTTCTCTAGGATTCCTGAAATGGTTTCCAGCAGATAGTGCTTCAGATCCAGGTGTCTCAGCAATGCATATTCTCAGTCCTGTCACCAGCTGTGATTTAGTGCTATCTTCACCTGTCCCTGCTTGCCGTCCTTGGAGTTAAAACCAGAAGCTTTGGTGATCATGCTTGGAAATTGCTGGTGATTCTCACTCTGTTTTGTATCTACTGAGTGGCTGCTCCTTGCCCTGAACATAACTGTTTTCTCTTTCTTCCCGAGAGTGTCAAAATGGCCAGATACATCCTGCTCCAGCTGGAGTTGTTCTTCTGTATGGGATTCATACCTTCGTGCTAACTATTATATAAGGCATACATACATTTGACAAATGATCTGTGGTATGCTGCTAGCTTTCTAGAAAAAAAAGATGAAACAGGATATAATGTTAACACAGATGACAGACCCTGTAACAAAGTTATTTTGTTTAAACAAGCCCATGAAGAAGTGTTTCCCCTCTTAGGGCTTTTCTGGTGTTGCAAGCTTCCACTTGCATAGTATACAATTCACTGGAGATTGCACAGACATCAGGGAAAGAAAAGGCTGTCTCTTGCTTGTGTATACTTGCATTTTAGAATAAAGCACATCCATATGGAAGATGTACTGTTTAGCAGTTAGGTAGTCTCCTGGAAAGGATTCTAGTTACTCTTACTTGATTCAGTCATGCACATATATTCTGTGCTTTTATCCTAAGTTTTATGGATCTAATAATCTGTTTACTACCTTTTGGGGCTTAAGTGCTAGTTACAATAAGGAAATCCATTACAAATAATGGTTTGAATGCAAAAACAAACCTAGAAGATTAAAGATGAAAATTTGCTTTACACTTGGAGATCACTGAAAGATTTTTAAATACACACTGAAAGTTAAATTTCCTAAATTGTTATTAGGTGCCTAAGTGATTTGATCTTTTTAAGGCACTAATCTCATGGCTTTGTATTCTAAGGTCTATAGCAACTGTTGTTTGCTCAGTACATTTAAAAATAAAAGTATTCTAATTTCAAAACTAGAAGTGTAGTTTCCAATACAGACACCTGTTCTAACATAAAACTTAAACCTGCAAATCTTGAACAGCGATCTTTTGCCATCCTTGAACATTTTTTGACTGATAATTTGCCTTAAACTTTTTAAATATGGTGTGAACTTAGTATATCAAATTTTTTTGAGCTGGAAAAAAAAAATATTTTTTTTTTCCTAAAGATGCTGCTGAGTAAAACATCTAGAAAAGAGAATGCTAAAAGTCATACTGTGATTAAAATAAACATTAAAGGGCAACATAGGTCCTTACTCTGGAAGCACAAAGGGATAAAATCTTGAACAATTTTTTTAAATATTTAAATTCAGAAGCTTGTGTGAACAATTTTGTTGGTGTAATTGATAAAAAACACTTTTTTCAGTAGTCAGAAGCAATGTGATTTTTGGAAGCTTACCAACAGAGATTTGATGTTGATTCAATTACACATTTTTGTTTGAGAAAGTGTGCAATTTAAGTTGATTGTGCATATATTAAAAAAACCTAATGCAATGAATCTCACATCAGTACTTTATTAAATTCATTTAAATATGCATTAAAAATTTTTAGAGACATCAACCTGAGGATACTCTTGAGCTTTTAGAAAGAGGTGAATGTTGTGGCTGCTACATTTTAATTCTGTTATCTCTCACCACCATGGCAATAAAAAACTTTTTAGAGGAATATTCTATATAATGCATTATTTACTAGGAATATTCTTAGTCAGCAAATCCATATAAACTGGAACATATATTTGCTTGTAACAATTTTTGTGTTCTTATCTGCAGTTAGCATTTAGAAATCTTTCTTAATATTGAAAATTGAAATATTTTTAGTGTTATTCTCCTCCTCCTTCACGCTTCTCAACAAATTTCTTGAGAAAATTAAAAAATTAGATTAATCTACTTCATTTTATTTTGCTGTGCTGCCCTAAAGTATTCTGGTGATCCTGGATAAGCTGGTGTGGCCTTTAGGGAGAGACACATCAAATACAGGCAGACAGCTCCTGTGTCTGGTAACAAAGACTGAGGAGGTCAGAACTATCCCAACAGGCCTGAGCAGGTCAGTCAGAGGCAAATGTTGGAAATAAAATTTGGTGGGGAGGGGAGTAAGGGGCCTGGGTCAAGTCCTGTTCAAAAAGTCAGCTTTGTCAAAAGCTTCAGTCACATTCTTACCTACAGGCAACCTCTGCTGATCCCAACTCATTAATCGAACTGGAGAGCCGTCTTGACCCTGGCTCCTTCCCTTTGAAGTGTGGTGTCCTCTGCAGCATGAGGAAATAATTTGCTGCCTGATTCAATGAGCCATCAGTAGAGCCAGCAGACCTAATGACATGTGAGAATATTAACCTCCTACCACGAAGAGCTGTGAATCTTGAGAGGCAGTCTATAATTCACACAGCACTCCTGAGCCTTTCCTTTCTGTCTTATTCTTGCACTCACTTTCTCACTCACAGGGAGAGAGAGGAGAGACCCTCTTGTCGTAAAACTTTATTTTCTTCACTAGTGGGAGCCTTACTGAGCTGCTTGATAATGAGTTACTTTCCTTTTGCAGTTGGATAAAATTTATACCGAAAACTAGACATCCGTCTTGCATATAATCATTTCTGTTTAAAATATGACACAGGCTACGTAAGTGACATCAAGGGGGTGGTAATCTGAATACTTAAAGTAGAGAATTTTGTGTTTCCTTATTTATTTTTCATCATCAAAGGAAAATAGTGAAAACAAGCAAGCTAGCAAGCAAACATAACAATGGCGTGTTGTTCTGTGTAATGTGTTTTCTAGCTTTCCTTAACCAAGATGATCTTTCTGCAATCCCCCTCTTTTTTTTTCTTTCTTTTTTTCCCCCTTTTTTTCTATCTAAAGAGAAAAACAGTTCTGCCTGGCTGTGTGTTACATGCACAAAAAGGGGTGTGTTCTTGCCCTTTGCATCTTTAACAAAGGAATAGATTGTTGGCCTAATCTTGCTACTTTAAAAGTCGGGACTGGTTTTTCTCTTGTTGACTCCTTCAGTGTTTTCAGTCACAGATTCAAGTCTCAATGTCTGGTAAGCTTCAGAAAGTGAGCCACTGCTGTTCATGTGGCTAAATAATGAGAAAGGAAAAGCAAAAATGGCCCTGTGTATATACGCTACTTGCCACAAAAATGGTGGTGATTACCAGACTATTCTATACCCATATACAGTAAAATACTGTAGGAGTGACTTTGTTGTTGTTTTTTGGTTGATTGGTTGTGTTTTTTTTTAGCTTTTTTTTTTTTTGTACTGCCGGTTGGTGCTGCAAAAGGTCAGAACTTAGAGGTTATGGATGCTGAAGGGAACAGTATCAGCTGGAATCTCATCTCCAACCTAGCAAATACCAGACCAAAAGGACTAGCACTGGCAGCTTAGTCTTATCTGCGCTAGAAAGTTTTTTTTGTTTGTTTTTGCTATAACTGTATTGGCAAATTTCCCATATTTGGTGGAAATATAGCTTGCAGAAGCAAATGAAATTACACGAACTGTGACCACTTCTGATGGTAAAAGATGTTTCTCCACTGGGAGTGAACATTAGTGGTATAGTTGTACAGCCAAAACCTTTCTGTCAGAAACTGAGCCTGAAATCTGTTGGGTTATAATTAGAAGGTTGTTTTGATTCTGGGGAGTTGTTGGTAAAATTATTGGTTTGTTGTGTGGATCTGGCTACAGAGTAAGATACTGTGCAAAGGGGCTACGGGAGGTAAGGGAGACAAAGTGCAGGGCAGGTAGCAGAAGGAAAAAATAAATAAATGGCAGTTATATGCTGTGTAACAAGTGTTACAGTGTCTGTGCTATGTGCGTATGTAGATCCCTATGATTTTCAGTTGTTCTAAAGATATTTTTTACCATCAAGAGACTCAGTGTTATGTCCATTAACAATTCCCTGCTATCATGCTTGAGCAGTCTATTAGTCGTTCTCACCTCTTAGAGCTGGTCACAAAGGCCAGTCCCTTTGCCTCTCTCTGCTTCATCTTTTTTATTAAGTTTATTAAAACTAGTCAGATTATACTTTCTTATGGCACAGGCTGTGCTTGGTCCATTCATTATGGTTTCTTATCTTGGCAGGCAATCTGAATTGAACGGCAGCTAGTCCATTATGCACATATGAAGCCCATCACTCCTCCAGCAATGGCCAATTCATCAAACATTTATCATTTGCCCTCTGAGCAGTGCGTCAATTTGCTTGTCAATCCTCAGCCTTGGTTGTTGTGGAAGATGGGAGAAAAATTACTTTTCTTTTCCCCCTTCTCACTGAACACTAGTAGTCGAAATGGGCTTTACTCTGCTCACTCTACAGGCTCGTTACTCCCCCTTCTCTGTGCAAAAGGGGAGGGGTCAGGTTACTGTCTGAATTGCAGAGTGACAGATTGATCCGAGACACAGCTTTCATTATGGCACTGCCTTTGTGCTTGAATTTGCTCATATTTCCATTATAATCCTGTTTTTAGAAGTTTTATAAATAGGTTCTCAACTTAACATGTGGAGCTGAGAAGAGCTTTTAAGAATAAATATGGTTTAGGGTTTTAGTTTTATTATTTTTTTCTTACAGGTAGGTTTATATTTTGTAAACCCTGATTTGTTCTTTTGCTGTTTCTAATCACTAATACTTCCTTGAATTCTTCTGTGTTCAGGAAATAGCAGTTGCTTGCATTTTTTTTTAATGGGTTTTGAAGCCATTTGTTTTATTCTGACTGAATTCCATGTCAAGATTGGGGAGAAAGGTGAAGCAAGAGACACGTTAAGGATGCTTAAGTCCATACTTAAGAATATTACTGAAGTGATGCATACACTGAACTGCAAGGAATTACTGGTGGTGGTTTTTCCAGAATGCCCTTTGATAAAACATGAATGCATGCAGTCACTTGCTTTATGCTGGGTAATTTTTAGCTGTGTTTTGCAAACTGTTTTGTTATATGCTATGTGCTCAATCATTAGATGACTAAGAGCTCGTTTTCTAATCCATTTTGTATTATTTTAAAATATTTCATATAGTTTATGTGAAAACTGGCTTGCCACAGGCTACATTATTGCACTGATTGTCATTTTATTTAAATTTACACAAAATTGTAGCGGTAATATCATATAAAATCTTGGTATGTTTAATCCTAAAGATGTAATATAAAAAAAGTTCAGCAAAAAGAAGTCTAACATGAATGATATAGCTTGAGCTCTATTATTTGGATATCCTCTTGAGTAGAGCTGTATTAAACACACATAGTGAAATCTGAGACTTCGGGAGGTTAATTAGCAGAGAAATTGAACCCCACCCCAGTCAGTCTAGTTGCTTCATGGTACAGCTAGGCCAGAAAAAAAAAATTATCTTTTGTTTTTGACAGAAGTCTTGGTAGGAGACAATGGTGGTTAAAGATCTGAATGGTTGACTCTTATCATATGGTTTTGAGAGCTACTGGAAACTAATTGGGATTTGTAGCTTATTTCACCAGGACTATAATGCACCCTTATGAGGCACAGCTGTAACAGCTTATTTTACCTTAATGTTGCAAATTCTTCCTGTTTCATTGCAAGACTTTGGACTGGCTATGTTCATCCCTCCCTAACGTATGTACTTAGCTGAGCCTCACCTGAAGGTCTGCTTCACCTTCTGGAAGTGCTCATCTGTTGTCGTTGGCTGCAAGGGGTTATGAATAACTGGGCTTCTACAGATAGATAAGATGAATCTGCATTGTTGTTTTTCAGATAATTCCATTGTTTGAGGAGCTGCTGCTTAATAACAAAATCTCTCTCTTTTTTAAAAAAAATTCTGCTTTTCTGTTTTATAATTGGTAGGAAAGGGTTTGAAAACATAAATTGTGAACTGTTAATGTTTAGAATTCAGAAGGCCAGATTATCTCTTTTTGTCTGTCTATTTATTGACTCTTTTGTTTGTGTTTTCTTTGAGGTTTGGGGATGGTGGCTTGTGGGGGTTGAGTAGCTTGTGCTTTTTTTAAGCAATGGAATTTGCTGTCTAAGGCTCAAAGCAAGACTATAAAAACAGTTGAAGATTCTGGATTTACATGAATCTCCACCATTTAAATGAGCTTATGTAGCTCTAGTTTGATTCTTCTGCAAGATGTTTTCATGTCTACCTTTTTTGGTAATAAAATATCTCAGGTAGTCTCATATGCTTTCAGCGTATAAAGAAAGGGAAAGAATGAGGGATGGATATTCATTTCATTATGTGTCTGAGAGTTAAGTATGACCTTTAATATGAAAAGACTCAGAAACTAATTGTAGATCCAGTTCATAACACAGGTTTAATCTTTTCTTATGGAGATCTTTACTTCTTTTTTTGGAAGCTTGTACTTCAAATATGCAGATTTAATCTCAGTAGTAAGCTCTTTATAAAGGATAGGTATTTAATGATTCTGGTCAATTCATTTCTTTCCATTTTCTCTGTTGCTGACCATATTCACAAGCTTGCCTTAAGTTTTATTCAAAGAGCTGCATCCAGATATTTCCTATATAGGAACAGGGTGCTGGAAACAGATTGACTGGAAGTGATCCACGATGCTACCTCTAAATGCCTTGCAAAATACTAATATTCCCTCTGATATTAGACAAAACAAAGTAGTTCATGCTTTGGTAACATTGGTAAGCTTGTTCTCCATTGAACAGAATTTCATGATTCCTATTTTAGGACTCATACAGTCTAAGTTTGGGCCTGGCCCACACTAGAAATAGTGGCCAGCACGTAGGTACAGCTATTTCAAAACATTCTCCTGATGGAGAGCTGGTTTATACAAGGGAAAAAAATGACTTCTCCAGTATTGTTTGCTTTCTGAAACCAGAAAACCACCCTGACAAAATCAATCTTTATTTGCCATTGCTATCTTTGTGTGTAGGAAATGCACAAAGCTTCAATTTGGAGTATTTTTGTAATTATAATAGTGAGAGTGGTTTTGTTTGGAATTGGAACAGAATTCCAGTTGCCCTGTTTGCTTTGAAAAGGGTTATTTGTTTTTTCTGTACTTACAGGTGAGAGGTGTGTTTAGAACAGAACCCCCAAAACAGGTTTGAGAGTAGAACTGGGACAGTGGCCTCAGTCCAAGTTAATTTGCACACAAGATTCACAAAACCCCTTCCCTCTTAAGAACAGTTGGATATGGCTCGTTTATTTTGTTCCCTTATTTGTATGCTGTATTTCAGATTAAATTGAGTTTAAAATTGAACAGGAATCAAAACAAAACTGAAATTGTTTTGGATTCCCAGGGAATTATGCGAAATCTAAACTTATGTGTGTGTCTGCCTTATATTTTTATATATATATATATATATATATATATATATATATATAATTTATTTATTACTCTTTGTTTTGTTTTGGTGAGGTTAAGTCAAAGGACTAGAAGTCAGGAGCTCTGGGTTTTATTTCTTGTCTCTTAGAAAACTGCTGGAGGTCACCTTTTTTTAGTCACTTAACCTCTCTCTGCTTTACTACAAAATGGGGTTTTAAGCTCAGCAGGTTTTTCAGGAGTAATTCATTAATGTAAAAAAATATAAAAATAAAAAAACCTTTGTCCTCCTTGGCTGGCAGGTGCTAAAGAAATAGAAATTACATTTATATTCTTTAAATAATGAAATTATCTTGTGCTAGGGTTCTCATGTTGATTCTGCTCTCCTGTAATCTGCTAAAACATAAAAGGCAAGAAAAAAGACATTTTAAAAAGCTCCTGTTTTGTAACAGCTCTGTCTTTAACTTCTGGTAATGGCTATCTCTTGTCAACAGAGTACAAATCAATTGAAAGGCAAAAGCCAAACACTCTCATTTACATACTGTTAACTGCTCTCTCTTTTCCTGTTAAACAGGAGGAAAAAGTCATTAGGCTTGAGTCAGCTGTCTTATTAGCCGAGGGCTGGGGTAGAATGTGAGAAACACCTCCTTAGAATGTGCATCCGAACAGACAGTTCTGGACAGGGACAACTGCGTAGTCCCAAGGTTTGTCCATTACTTGAGAGGCTTCTGCTTTTTTTCATTTATAAAGTCTCATGTTTTCATTGTCAAATAGTACCAAAATGAAGAGCTGCTCTTTAGTTTCATTGTAACCAAATCCCCATCAGGCCAGAGGGACTGTATGAAATAGTGGAGTTGACAATTGCCATGCATACACATAGAGGGAAAAATCTCTGCTATGACATTCCTTTATGATTAAAACTTTGTTACAAATCATGAATGAATTACGGAAGAGAAAGCTGGAAGAAATCAGACTGATTAGCTGAAGGACTTGGGTAAAATGACATTTCTGAGACCGTTGTATTCTAGAGGATTATTACTGTCTGCTTACAGAACATCTTAAGTCCTTTTGCAGAGGGAGTCGGTTTCCTGTTTAGCGTAATGTTTTTGTAAGCTAATGAGGGCAAAGCGTGAGCCATAGGCAATGATGCTGTGATATTAGCTGTGACAGGGAGCTTGATCATAATTATCTTAACGAGGATAGGGTTAATTACAGTGGAAACTTAAAGTTTTTTCTATTTGAATGAGGCAGTGCTGAATACGTTGTGATGTTTTGTCGGTTTGATGTGACTTTGGAAATTGCAATGGAAATCTCTTGGCAGCACTTGCTCTCCTCTGGGAGCGGAGTGTGAGCCCTGCAATGAGGTAGCTGAGATGGTACCTGTGGGTGAGATAATGGGCATTTCATATCGTCAGAGCGGGGAGAGGCAACCTGCAGCACACCTTAGTGATGTTTGTTAGCTTTCTGAAACGAGGGAAACAGCTTCTTGCCACTGCCCCTTCAGTGCCGGTCCTGTTGTGGTGGTGAGATTGTGTGTTTAACATGACAATATGCAGAGACAATTTTTCTGCTATGAACTATGAGAAAACAGGCCAGATTTTTAATTTTAGGCTGGTTCTCTTCCTCAGGGGATTTCCCTCTTTTTGTACTTGTCTCTTTTACGGTGTTTGCGTGCTTCTTACTGTGCTCTGTGTGTGTGTATGCACTCCTCTCCTGGTTTGTAATAGACTCGTAAGGCAATGCTTGGAGTACGCTAATATAACTATCTTACCCTCAGTAAAAATGCTGGTACTGATTTCTACCTCAGCTTCTTAAAATGCTTTCCGTATATTAATTCACAATAGCAGTCCTTTCTTGGGTAGGTGATGTTATCCCCCATCTGCAGATGGGAAATTGAGGCACATGGAAGTTATGGTGCAAACTTCAGCAAGTCACCTAAAACCTGTTCCATGGACTGTATGTAGAGCTTTTCCATCTCAGAGTACAATTGTGGGGCAGTGTTTCCTTATATATTATGATTATAGATGATGTTGCCTTGGATTTTGTAGCTAGGATCACTGAATGATAGTGAACATATTTTTTCCTTCCTTCCTTTCTTTACCAGCTGTCTTTCCAATTTTATGTTGGTGCTAGTTTTTTTCATCTGTTTAAGGTGAAAAAAGCAGAATTCAGTGAATACCAAAATAACATATGGATGTAAATTTATGTTAATGTCTACACCCTCTCTCTGTAGTGTGGCAACCCCTCCCATCTCCCTGGGCTCTGAATTTAGCTGATTAAATCACCAAGTGCACACTGCTCTGATGACATGAAAACAACAATTAATAAGCAACCCCCTGTGTAACACAGCTCCTTTTTAACTGAGCAGCTAATAACATTACATGGCAAAAATTACCAAAACCAGACAGGTGTAAGGAGATTTGCGCACAATTTTCTCTGCCTATCTATGAAACTAGTACCCTTGTATTCAGTCTAGGCTTGTGAAAGAAAGGCTGTTTCAATAGGCAACTCCCTCTAGTGTTTCGAGGCCTTTTGTCCCACTTCATGGCTTGTCATTTTGTTTTATGCCTCCCCTGCAGCAGTTTTGGATGTGCGCTTTCTTCTCCTTGCCAGTTGCCAACCATTTGCTGATTCTCATGATAAGAGTATTATATTTGCATAACATAACTCAGGAACAATGTGTATTTTGATGTTGACACTGACCAGAGCCCAAACAATGTTTTTTCACAAAGGACCTATTAACATCCCATAAGGCTCTGTGGTGTTGACAAGGAGGTGGCCTTCTCTGAACTCCTTTGGCAAGTCAGAGTCTTATATTAAAATGTGAGGTTTGGAAATAATCCACTATTTATATAATAAAGAGTATTTAAGGGGAATTTGCTAAACTAGGTTTGTCAAATAAACTGAAATGAAAACTCATAACAGCTTGATAAACTCACTGCTACTTCCTCTGGATTATTTTGCCTTTTAAAGGTACTTGGGGGAAAGCACTGCCTGAAATGTTTGCTGATCTCCTTATCTTGACTTTGGCAAAACCAAGTCTGTTCCGACCCTTTGCTGAAATAGCTAGCTTAATACAGCATGCTAGCACAGCTCTGAGCGGTGTACAGATCATGCAGGCTGAGTCAAGCTATTCCAAAACAGCTTGTTAAAGGCAAGTGCAAAAAGTGTGACTGTTACTGTGGTGGTTGCTTCAGTACATTTAGAATAGGGGCTTTTGTTCCTGCAGCTTCAGAAATTGTAGTCTCAATACGTCGTAACAATATAGAAATGCCATACAGTGTAGGCTTGGCGAATTTTCTTCAGGTCTGGCTGCCCAGCATCAGCGTGGCATTAGTAGTAGTTGCCAGTAATAGTCCCTTCCAGAATGCCAGGTCAACAGGGTTTGAAGTACTCAGGAGTCCTTGGATTTAGGATATGCTGTTTCTGTATTCTGCTAAATGTTACTTAAATGTTTAATGTACGGAACCCAGTTCAAAGGTCACAAACTTGATTTTCTGGAGAAAAATATGGTTGGAACCCTCTAACTTTGAGTTATAAGTGGTCAGTAAGTTGTATCTACAAAAGTGATATTTTGTTTTTGTTGGACAGTTGGATGTTAAATTGTGTAATTTGAAACCCATATACTTTCTAATAATATTTGTATTTTCCTCCAGTTGTAGTGCCTGTAGAACTCTTTAACAGGGACCTTGGCTGTATTTTGATCTTTGCCAAAATCTGGGGGAGGGTGGGGAAATCCCTTCAGTATAAATGTCATTGGAAAGTGAATAAATAGGATAGACTGCATCTCCCTTATTCATCACATTTTATAAAACAGCCAAGAGATACAGTGATGATCTTCCCACTGGTAGGCATAGTAGATCAGCTGTCAAGTCATGCAATCTCAGCGTATCTTTAGGTGCCTGGTAGGTGAATAAGCTGTGAATGTGTGTCTGTGTGTATGCTCCATATACCATGCATCGTACTTGATTAATGTGTGTTTTTTTTCCTGCTGGAATGTTCAACCATTAAGAATCAAATCTGGAATAGATGCCTTAACAAAGTACCAAAGTGTTCTTTTTATTTTTTATTTTTTCCTGTACTTCACCAACAGGGGAATGAACACCTCCAGAATCCTGTTTATTTGCAACCCATCATCTGCACTTCCATGTTGGGAAATGCTCCTTTTTAAAGCTGCTCTCTGCAGTCTGACCTGTGGCTTGATAGTGGGACAGAAAGTTCCGAAAAGGAAGTAAATGTCCTTTCTGTCTAGAGTAATTCTGCATTTTATTTTGTAGAGGACATTTTATTTTGTTTGCAGAGACTCAAGGAGAAGCAAATTAAGTGGTTAATAAAAAGGAAAAAAAAAAAACCTTTCCATTTCCTATTATTGCATATAGGGTAACTGCTAAGAAATGATACTTGAAGTTGTATTTATTATTGTTAGCGGGGTATGATATTTCTTGGCAGAAATGATGGATGACAGCTTAAATTTGTGTCCAGGGAATGAAGGTGAACTGTGACAGAGTTATTTATCTTGGGAATGGAGGTTAGGGTCAGGCGAGGCTGGGTGCCTGAAGGCACAAGACATTGACAAATTCATCCTGCAGGCCCCATATCTGAAGCCTTTTGTTTTGGATCCTGGCTACTCACTAAGTGACCCCCATCCTTCATCCTGCCAGCATGTGAAGGATGTGTTGCAGTGCCAGCACTCCCTTTGCCACTAATGCTTGTCATTCACTCTTCTGACAGGCCCAAACCAAAACTATTCCCACTCTTGAAAGGGAAGGTTAAAATATTTATTTCAGCTCATAATGGCCTCCCTGATTTAGTGGAGTATCATTTTTCCTGTTGTCTTTGTCGTTTGCAGGTCACTAGAAGGACTGAAAACATTCAGTTACTTGGAAGAGCTGATCTTGGACAACAATCTACTCGGAAATGACCTTCTGTTACCCAGGTTACCCCACCTCCATACCTTAACGCTCAACAAGAACCAAATATCCTTTCAAAGAAATACCTGCAAAATGTCAAATGAGTTTTATGTGTCAGCCAAATTAAAGTATGTGAAATATAGTTCATGTGCAGACAAAGCATTCTCTCGCTTGGCACCTGGAATACTTCATAGTAATTTATTATAGGTCATTCATAAATGAAATGCACCATTATATCTTCCTGTTGCTCCATTTTAGTGAGAGATCTAAGTTATGGCTCTGAAGAAATCTTTTTTAATAGATAAAATAGAGAAAGAAAATAATGCTAGTGCTACCAGAGTGCTGCAGTTCCTGTGTTTGCTTGGGGTTCTGTTGCAGGCTGACCTCTAGTGGAATAGAGAGTGCAGTGAAATGCTATTAAGTTTTTATAATTCAAATAGCTCTTAAAACAATAAAGTAAAGTAAAAAATACCAAGAAAAGCCATACTTCTTTCTGTTTTAATGAAGTTGGTAATAGGCGCAATTTGGTGGTAGTTGTGCAATAGCAGCCGTTAAAGGCCAGTCACTGTGTTCTTGGTGTTCCAGCTCTGTATAGATTCACGTGAAATGCTGTCCAATCAAGGTTTTAATACATTAAAATATTTAGATGGATGGCTAAGTCCATTCAAAACCAATCAGGCACTTCTCCATATGTCTGAAGTTAGTGCCCGTTTAAGTTTATTCAGAATAAATATTTCAGTATTTGCTGAAATATTCTGCTGAATCGGAGCCCCCAGTCTGTAGGCTTATACATAATGGTCTGTAAAAACTAATTATCTGCAAGGGCTGGGCTTGGACTTGATTATTAAATCATTTTCCCATACTTTGGCCCTTCTGGAAATTTGAAGATGTGTAATATATGATTTTACAAAAGTGAAGGATGATCAAATTGTGGCCAAAAGGCCAACTGAGGCCTGAAGTGTCTTAGAACACAGACCATGAAAGCTCTCTCCTTGTAATTGCAGAGTGAGGACAAAGCTGCTCAACTGCAGGCTTTTATTACAGACAATGTAAACAGAGAGCAATTTACCTCCTACTAAAGCAAAATCCTCCTACTGAGGAGAATAATAATAACTGCAGATTCTATGATTTCTGCATTTATTTTTAACTCTATAAATAAATAAAAATCAGCAGATTAACTTTTATACTTGGGGGCCCTGGAAATTTGCCAAGAGCATCTCTTGAGCCATGGAAGTCGTAACTGTACTTGGTATTTGGCTAGATTTCTGGCTAATACCAGGATTCTGTGGGTTGGTTTTGAGTAACTGTTTGGTTTTATTATTTGCTGCTACAGTAAAATCTGAATTGGTCATGCTTTGATGAAGAATGTACGAGAACATTTTTGCTGATGCTGTTGATGTTTGATGCAGCATATTTCCATCTAGAAAGCATGAAGTGTACATTTGTCTCTAAGATCCCAAAGTACGTGTGGTGTGGTGTGTGTGTGCACATCTGTTTGGGGTGGAAGGAGCTTTGCACTTACCAAAAAGATGGCAGGTATATTAAATAAGAACTCAGTCAACAAAATCAGAGGAAAAAAATATCCTGTCAGTAGTATTCTTTGAAGAGGTTTTGTTGGTCTCACAGACATACTTAAAATGCCGTTGTCAAGTCAGTAAGCTCTCAAAGTCAATGACAATGATAAGCAGGATTTGATCTATTCTGGCATTTTTAAAATTCAATTTAAAATTATGAAGTTGAAGCTTTGAGAGTATGGAGCTACCCAAGTTATAGAAATAATGTATACGTTTTGTAGCATGCTGCCAATAATTTAACAGAAGAGTTGCAGAAATGCTTGTAAAGTATCTAACGTATACAAACTGCCCAGCGAAGAGAAGATCACCACTGTTCTTCATTAATGTTTTGAGCCCTAGGGAGCAGTGATCTCTTGTAGGGAAGATAAAGCAGTCTGCAGAAGCGTGGAGGCCTTCCAAATTCCCCTCTTCGGTGTGGATATCATATTGGAAAAATGACTCTTGTGAACTTGGATCACTTCTTTTAATGAATCATTTCTTTACAGAATTCTTTTAAGAATGTTCAAATAAAAATCTACTTTTAATAGAAATGAATGAAATACATTACAGGAAAGATCATTTAGTATATGACAGTAGCACTACAGAAGGGATACAAATGAGTGAAGAATACTGACCTGAAACAAAACTGCATTTGGTGTAGTATTACCACATATACATAAATATATGCATATGGAGAGAGAGACATAGAAATAAACAAAAAGCCAAACTGACCCATGTGAAAACTGAAATAACATGAAAACTTGAATGGCATGTGAGAGCTTTCCTGGATGTCTCTTAATATTGCCGTACTCTGTTTGCTCTTTCTCTTCTTTTATTGTGGCTTTATTTTGATCCAGATCCTGTTCTGATAGTTCTGATAAGAGCTTTCTGCTCCTTTTACATGGCTCACGTATTTTATGGTACTGTATGTGTATTGTCTGGATACACTGTATCAATATGAAAGCTTATCTCGAAATCAGATAAATACTTAGAATAATCATCCACTATTTTTTGTCTTCAAATAGTGGTTTTGTATTTCAGCTACAGTTAGCCCACTACCCATTTTTCTCCTGTAAGTGGAAGAAGCTAATTTAAAAATCACTGATTTAAAAAGTTTCCTAGTGTGATACCTGAAGTTTTATGTAGTGTATAATCTGTTCAAAAGTATTTAAAAATGCAGGCTATATAGCTGAAATACATAAAGGACTGTTATCAGTGTCGTGCAATTTTGGATTACCTGTCACTAACATGCTTTTTCATGTGTATAGTATGATTTACTTCGGGAAACCTATCATCTTAGTTTCTCTGTCAGGCACAATGGACGGCAGAAAGCAATACAGACTAAGATGTGTGGTCGGTAGAGGAAGTTGGGGTTGGAGGTGCACTCATGACTGCAACTGCCTATACTTATAATGAGAAGCCTCACTTCTTTTAAGTGTGTTCACTAGGTACTAAGAGTCAGACAGGAAACCTCTACATAGATTTATTCCTATGTGTGTGTGTTATAGCAGAGGCTGTAACAGTGGTTTCATGGCTGTTCACTGTGCTGACAGTGGCCGTTCTTACAATGGACTATATCGTATAGACATTTAAATTTCCTCGGACATTTCAATCTTTTTAATACTTGCTAAAACTACTCAAAGGGGCAGCAATGATAATTTTTTCAAATTTATATACCTCTGCTGAAAATTAGATGATGTTCACTTCCTCACTTCAAAAGAGACAAGGCTGACATGAAACAGATCTGAGATTCTCTCAGGTAAAAGCTCTCTTTCTTTACTTAGTCCAATGAGCTGGTCATTCATTTAGCATTCATTATATATACTTCTGAAGGTTTGATACCAAAATTAATTTAGAATAAAGATGTTGAATATAGATGTAGAATGCAAACATTGAACCTAAGTCTAGATTTTGAATTGTTTAGAGGAAAACCAAAATATTTTACACCACAGAGTGGGAAATCCAGAGCTGGGCAGAATGCCCAGTAATGGTATATGCATTACTTATGACAAGGGGGAGCTATCAGTGTGGTTCAGATCTAGGGATTATATGTTCTTGAGTCTTTGAAAACAGCATGGATTGAGTACCTCAACTAAAGAACGTACCAGTATGTACTTCTGGTATAACCTGTCTTCACAGAGTTCTTATCATAATGCCTAACCCTAAACTGTGGATTATAATTTATTTTGCCTGTGTGCTTGTTCCTACGTTGTTCTGAAGTGCTTGAAGACCTAGAAGTCCCAGTCTTTGACCAGAATCTCATTATGTTAAGTGCTGAGGACTTGATGTTTAGATTGAGTGAATACATTAAAGACATAAATTGTCTCCTATTATCCACAGATCCCTATCTCCACTAAACAAAGATCTAAGCTGAAATAGTACAGTATTATTCCTACATATAGTTCTGAGAGCTCTCCATGGGATGCTGGCAGATTCGGTTAAATCTGAGTGTGGCTTGTTAGAGAGCCACAGTATCTGATGAACCAAAAACCTAAATGAATTCTGTAAAGCATTTTGAATTTACTAGAGTTTGGAGCCTTTTTTCTCCCTGTCTTCATCACATTTAAAACCACCTTTCTTCTAGAATGAAATGTACCTGAAGCAGAAAGTAAGTATGTGAATGCCTAATGCTAAACATCCGTGAAAGAGGGAGGTAGTCTTCAGACCAGGCAATTCCTTCTCCTCTTCCACAGCAGCGATTGGACCAGTTTGACTCCAGTTATCAGAACTTTTAAAAATGGTGAGCTGCTGCTTTATTCTTGATTGTCTTTGTGTTGTCTTGGGAACCTTGAGCAACATTTGGAAAGAATAGTGTTTAAAAAAAAAAAAAAAAAATCTTTGAAAGAAAGGATACATGGTTTCAGGATGGACTGCTCTAGAGAACCAGAAATGTACTTTGCAGAAATAGAAGCATTTCTCCTTTTTCTCGTCTTTGAAGAGAATAGTTCAGTTGGAAGGGACCCTCAAAGATAATCTAGTCTAACTGCCTGACTGCTTGAGGGCTAACTAAAAGTTAAACATATTATTGAGGGCATTATCCAAATGCCTCTAATTCTATACCTAACAACATTGTATACCTAACAATGTTGAAATCTGTAAAATCTGCAACCTGGGAACCATGGGCTTTCTGAAAGACCTTTAACATCACTGGAAACATCAGCTATGCAGAGAAAGCTAATGCTACTCCAGTAGACAGAATGGGACTTTTTTCTCCCAAAGTATTCAGCATGTAGGAAGCTTACCACAAGATATATGGACTTAGTTAATTACCACCTGTGTTGCACCTTTTCTTTCTTGAGCAAAATGGTTTTAAAGTGAGTGAACAAGGCCCTATCGCAAGGCCTTATCTCCCCATCAGACAGGGTTCAGACCAGAATATGGCATACAAATGACTGTGTGACATCCTATTGCACATAGGGAAGGAGAAGATATATACTTGCATATTGCAAGCTATTTCTGTGGTTATCCAACCCTGAAGACCTAGCACATTCTAATGGAAAAGCGTTCAGGTGGCAAAGATCTTTTCATACTGCATTCAGAGGAGAATTGGTAACTTCTGCTTCAAGGCTATTTGCCTGTGGAATCGCTTGTGATTGCTACATCATGTTTGTGATAAATTTAATTGAAGCAAATGTTTCAAATGTGAATAAATACAGGTACCTCGCTCATTTATGACTCTGGTAAAAGTGCTATCCAGCTGTTTTAATGTTATGTTGATTACAGCATCTGCATGACATGGTTAGTTGACAGAAGAGTTTTTGAGTGACAGCTTTGCGTCTTTCTGTGTGGTGGTCTAGAATTCTGTGTGATATTTCTGATATTCTCTAGGTAAACATTTCATGAATATTTTGAATATAAAGGTGGTTGCTCTTTGCTTTGTCTCTTTGCTTCCAGGAACTTCCAAAAGCTGTACTACAGAACGTCATGAATGCAAATAGCTCTTTCTCAACTGTTTTGGGAAAGCAGGATGGCTGTAAAATTGAGAAGACAAAATGCAAGCTTTTTGAAAGAAAATAGTGGTACAACTTGGAAAGCACTGAGAGAGAGAGAGAGAGAGAGAGAGAGTGTGGTTACTTTCCTTATAAAGTCAATTTATTTGAGTGTGACTGTAGTTAAAAGAACTGCTGGCAAAGGAAAAGGTTACAGAAATTCCAGCTTCTGGAACCAAACAAAACAAAGAAACAAAACAAAAACAAACAAAAAAAACCTGAGTGGTAAGATACGAAATACATATAGGTTAGTTTATTTGGACAGTCAGGTTAGCATAGCATTTTTATGCAGTTATATAGAATAATTTCATTTAAAAACTGTTATCAGAGGTTGTGTTTCTGTGTAGGTTTGACCAGCAGTTCATAGTTGCTGCAAAAGCAATTTATGAACCAAAAATATTGGTAAGAGAGAAAACAGTATGGAGTTTGAGGATATTTGGCATCAGTCCTGAATATTTAGAGCATCTAGGCAGGTACAAACCAAGTTAATTCTTAGAGAAGGGAGACACATTATTTGTCTTGGGCTTTTGGTTGTTCTCTTTGCCTTCTGGAGAACCTCAAAACCCATGATATTAGGTACCGGATAGTCATGAAACTAGAAAAGTCCGACATGCTTATTTGTTGGATAAGTTTTATTATATTGCTCAGCAGGTTAATAGGACTGACTATTGTATACTGTTTTCCAAGTAATGCTATTGATAATGTTTTAGTGTTACTGTAGCATTTGATTTTCTTAACAAAAAATATGGTACCAGTTGTGTATGCTTGTGCTGTGAAGTCTACTATAAATATACAAGCATGTTGGTATGCATACATGTAACAGAATTAAGAGGCTTTAAAAAGTTAATCTGAATATGAGAGATACCCAGTTCTTGTAAATGTTTCCCTAATTTAAAACTGGAAATAGAGCAAGAACTCATTATCTTTTGATGAGGATGAAATTTTAAAATACGTCTAGTATGTTTCTGTTAATTGTTCGTGGAGGCCAGGCTGTGTTTTTGTAGGGGACTGTTGTTGTATCATTGCTAAGAATAAATGTTTTAGCTTATTAGTTAAAGGGCTGGAGAGTTTAAAAAAAAAAAAAATTCTTACAATTTTTTGTTTTAGTCAACGTCCTTTAGAAAAAAAAACATTAACAGATTAGTAATGATAACATTGTTGAATTAGGAGATGGATTGGTACACTAAAGCATTTCAATTGTCTTATCAGTGACAATTTAAAACAGTTTTCAAACAATAGGGACTGCAATACAAGTATCTTCATCGCTGTTACATGTTCACCTGATGACCAGTGATACTGCCTTCAGAAAAATCAGCTCAAGGCTGCTGTCATTGAGCTTTAAATAAATAAATAATTTTTCCATTGCACTGTGCATGGATTTAATTGTGGCTTTCCTTTTTGGAGAGAATAGAGCTGAAATTGGTCTTAGCAATTGTACAGCAGGATTTTGCAGCTCTTTGGCTTTGGTTGCACCAAGATGGCACTTTAGGTTGCAACAATAAACTGTGAAAAGGAAACTGGAAATAAAATTTCAGACTTGCTTTTGATTTTCTTCCTCTGTATTTTCCTAGCATTTTTTTAGAAAGACTTTACACTTTCAGTGGGATTCCACTGGTGTAGTTCCACTATTTTGTTCTAAAATAAGTATATGACATGCTAATTAACTAAACAGTGCACTAAAAGTGCACCATGACTTATCTCTGAGAAACACTCATGAGAATTTGAACAGGATATCATTTTTTCCTCCTTGCTTTGTAAAGGATAACTGTGATGGCAGGTGGATGGGGCTCCTTGGGAAAAGAGTTAAAATCCTACAGAACAGAAGGTTTAATTAATGAACTCGAGTGCAGTTATTTTAGTTGTGATTTGATGGTCAATTCTAGTATTAAAAGTTGACTATCGTAAGCCACAGATTGGATGGTTTTTGAGTGTTGCTGGTGTCCTGTGATTTGGGGGCTAAGTCTGCAAAGCTTCAACTTTTATGTGAATTAGTAATTTTCTACATTTCAGGTGATTATGTCTGATTCTTGAGTTTTGTCATGTTTCGGCTTCTGTTGCAGCTGAACTTGAAATAATGCTAGGATGCTAAACATCTATCTATTTCAACAGGGGGAGATGAGTAAATGATAACAAAGAAAAGATCTGGGGGGGTCTCGTGCAGAACTGCACCATAAGAGGTGTGTGTGTGTTTTTCCTGGTCATCTTTGCTTGAGATAATTTTTATGGGGGAGTTTCTGCATCAAAAATCAATGCCTAGGGTGAAATAGTAGAATCTAGACACTACTTTCCAACTTTGGGGAGATTTGGATGTTTGAGATGTAGGTTATCAACTAGTGTTATTTACCTAAGAGCCTTAGTGCGTGTGGTATGTCTCCCTTTTGCTTTCAATAGGACTTTGATTTGTAGTCTTACACCTTTTGCAAATCTAAGTTGACGCTCTTCTTCTATATTACATATACAAATATGTTTTGATATTTTCCTGTAGGTCTGTGTGGTCAAATGAGAGTTAGACTGTGATAATCAACCTTCACCTCCTTGGGGAGAAAAAATTCTATCCCACAAAAAGCTCTACTGAATTGACAAGTGATAATTGTACATTTTTACTCCATAAAAGAAGCAAAAAGGTGGTTCCCCCCCACCCAAATAGGAAATGGACAGATAAGATCTAAGCCTTGCAGCAGCTAACCCCCTGTGTATGATTGCCGTTATGGAGGTAACTGCCTTTTGAAATAATAAACTATTTCTCTCAGGGAACCTTTGTGCAATTTAAGTAGTCCTGCAAGAAATTAAGTGTTTCTCCTGGCTGAGGGACGGTGCCAGATTCAAGCACTTCTCTAACAGTCTTTGGAAATTTTTTAAAAAGCCTTTTGCTTGAACATGCATGGAAAAAGAATCTGTGACCTTCCCATCATAGTCACATACCTTCTGGAAGAGCCATGAAAATACTTCATTTTAAAAGCTTATATATGATCTAGAGGTTCAGAAGTGAGAAGATGAAAATTTTGGTGGTGTCTTCATCCTGGCTAACAAAGAAGAGTTATATCGTATGTTGCTGCAAGACGACAATTTTTCTTGAGGTCTAGTTGATTGCTTGATGGAATATAGCATTCCATATTGTGGCCATTTGTCGAACTAATTCCAAAACCTCATTTTTCTCACTCATGTAAAATATTTGAGTATGAATTCCTCAGACCTTCTGGGACAAAACATTAACCATGAGTATGGACATACTGATTTTAATATAAGAAAATTAGTAATAGTTACCATGATCTTGTATGTTTGGAAATAAAATGAAATTTCAGGCTAACAAAAGGAAGACAACATTTTTAACAATGAAGCTGCTTTTTCCATTCTGTATTGCTTCTGTTGCCCTTAAGATATTGAGGTGAAGAAATAAAGTAAATTCCATCAGCTAAAAATAACAAAGATAACAGAAACACATAAATCAAGTATAAATAATAGCAATACAAGTGCACTGAGGATTTGAAACAATAGTTGTGGTTTGTAACAGCAGGAGTGGATAAAAACAGGGCAACGAAATACCTTAAATGGTTTTGAATAATTACTACTATTGTCTAAGCGAGTCAGGTTTTAAACATTGAAAACCATATGCACACGCATATTTTCTGAGAATCATGACTTTTCCTTTGCATGTAAATAGAAGTAAACAAGAATGTGGAGTGTGAGTCTCTTAGAGACTATAACAATACACTTTAAAAAAATAATTTGCTTTGTTCAATCAATAAAGTGCAAATTGTTGAATATTGTTGTTATGCTTAAACCTAACCTGCGATTTCCAATATTGCAGTGGTTAAAAGATTAATCTTTGGTTGTTTGTTTCATATATTTCACAATATTGAAGGTGTGTCATCATTATTTATGTTCTGAGGAATACACTTAAGTTGAAACACTTCATAACACCAAAATATAAGGATATTTTAATCAATAACTATATGCTTTATGGGACTTTAAAGCTTCATGTGTAAAATACATGTTTTGTAACACTGAAGTCTTTAAGTTGCACTTACAGAATCATTTATTCACGTATACTAATTGAGTAATTACAAATGTGTTGTGTGGTTCTCAAAGCTTCTATATTGTGAGAGTGAAAGTGCGTTGTTGTGGTTTGACTTTTTTTTTTTTTTTTTTTAAAAACCTCATTTTCCAGTGGACTGAATATATTAGTGATGAATGTGCTGTGAAACTAACTGTTTGTTTCCATGCTGGAAAAGTTTCATGGCTCCAGCAATTGCTAGCCATTTTACCACACAGCATCCATCATTTTGTCAAAGTTTTAATGTTTTGTAGTGAACCATCTAGGAAAGAAAGCAGGAGAAAAGAATGACAAAACAGCCAAATTCTTTCATTCCATGCCAAAAAACTGACTGAAGTTTATCCCTGTTTGCCCTTGGAACAATTAATGTGACATTTTCCTGAATGCCATACTAAATTTGATTGTCATTTATTGAAATGTATGTTTAAATCAGCAGTGATGCAACTGTAAATGCTTTTTTCATTGATGTCATTGAATCCTTAACCCACAACCTTTGACACATAACAGAATTAGAAAGCCTTTTGGATCATTTGGCTGAAGTTGTGCCCTCACTACAGTATCTCAGTTTGCTTGGAAACGTGGCCTGCCCAAATGAACTGGTCTGCAAAGAAAAGGACGAAGATGACTACCAGAGGTACAGGTTAGTGTTTTCACTTGTAAATATAATAAGGTATGTCAGTTTTGGTTTTCATACTGGAGAAATACTGAACTAAACCCAACTCATAGTCCCAAACACGTATCATTTACTCTCTCTGTTTTGAAAACACTGTGCCATATTCTGCCAAGAAACACCTATGAATTTGAGTAACCCCTTTTCAATGCAATCACTCACAGGAACCCTATTTCAAGAAATATTTCAGTGCTGTACAGCACATCTTTGAATTGAGCAGGTGTTCACGGGCTTTTCTGAATGTGGGTTCTCATTTGTGTTACCTGTGACTCTCCTTCTTTAAGGCCAAGGTAAGGCAACAACTACATACACTAAGGGTGACAGTTAATAATAAAAAAAAAAAAGTCCCTACACTCAGCCAGTTACATTGTCTTCTGCTAACATTTGATTATGGTGATGCATTTCTTCTATTATAGTTATCAAGATATACTATTAAAGAACACAAAAGAAAGGACTCCTGTATTGTGGGTCTTTACTCAGAGCAGTCAGTGTTTAAAATCAAATCAAAAAAAGCAAGATATCTCTATAATGCAATTTTAATGAGCTAGATTACACAAAAGGTCATCTGGAAATTAACATGGAAGCCTGATAAAATACTATCTGTCCAACTGAAATGTTGAAAATTACAAGGGTTATTTTTTGAAAAATAAAAATACTTGTGACTGATCATGACTCTGAGTGTAGGCCCAAAGCTTCTGGAATGTCTGCTGAAGTGACAATTTTTCATAGCTATAACCTTTAGGCAAGTGAGACATTGATTATTTAAAAAAANAACACTGGCAGGTCTGAAGTCCTTTTCCAGTCTTTGTGTATTTACATTTTTCACATCAGCTGAAAATGAGTCTCTGTGAGGCAAGTCAGAGCCAAGCAGCACTGGTCAACGTGCTGACAACCTTACAGAGACTGAGAGACTGAGCTTAGTTTTTGTTAGCAGATCACTTGCAATATTCAGAGTTATAAAATAAGACTCTGAAAATATCTTCACGTAATCCAAACTATTTTGTAGAAGTTAGTATAAAACAGCACAAAGCGGAGGAGACTAAGAGCAGGTTTATTGGGAAGTTGCATGAATTGGATGCAGCAGTTTATTGCTCATACATGCTGTAGATTGAAACAGCAAGACAGCTTTTCTGGGTGTGGATACATTTTTTTTCTTTGTTCCAGACTTTTGAGAAGGATTTCTTGGTTATCATTAGCCTAAAGATTTTCACCTCCTAACAGTTCAACTTTTGAATCTAGTACAGCTGTAGTATTTTAGTTTTGAACAAGTAGAGCAGCCAAGATTTAATAAAATATTTTCCCATTGCTTTCACACTTAAGGGGAAGGTATACCTACTATCCAGCTTACAGGAGTCTAACAGTGCTGTCTCTATGTAAATTTATGTGACATTTGCACTGGAGAATTGCTTAAAAAATGAATGATATTTCTACAGTTTACTGTTTTTCACTTTAAGTATGTTTTCTGACAATATGTCTCCTATTAATCATTTAAGCAAAAGTAGTACGTTAAAGGAGCCATTCAGAGGCAAGAACCCATGGTTCATTTAGTGCTGTCTGAAAAAATTCGTTATTGATTGACATCCTCTGTGGTTATGTGATGTAATATTTATAATATGTCACACAGCCATACATCAAAACAAGCATGTCTGTTGTTTCATTTCAATGCAAAATGTTGATTTCAGGGAGGTCAAGGTAGTTTTAGGTCACTTCATGGCAAACCACTGTGTCAAAAGCGTGAAGTGATTGTATTTATGCATCTGGTGGAAACTGCAACATTGCTTCCAGTTTCTTTCCCCTCAATTTTTCAAAAACTTGGGTATTTTTTCCATATAAACTGGGTTAATTAAAGCTCTTTCAAGAAAGAAGAATGGACTTCTAATTAGATGAGTGATTTATGGTTCTGCAGCTATAATGAAAGCTTCCTGATACTTTCCCATAACTTCGCTATATTATATAAAATGTTTGCAAGATCTCATTACATTCAAAAACAAACAAAAATAATACATGTGCGTGTGTAAATGTATGTATATATATATATATGTATTTGTCTTTACATATATTCACCTACCATTATTCAGGAATAATGGTGGAATTGGTTAAAAGGACTCTACTAGCCATTCAGTTTTGAATGTATGTTCTGAAGCATCTTAAAGAAACAATTTTTTTTCTTCCTTCCCCAAAGTTTACAAGTTTATCTCTTTAGACTTAGCAGCAACAAACTGTCCTGGGTGTGAAAATACTTGTATTTTAACAAATGTATTTTAAATGTAAATTGCTTAAAATCTTAAAAGCAAATATTTGAAACTGTCAGTTTTGGTGTTTTTTAAGGGTTTGAAATAACATTTTTTCCATAACATTTTTAGTTTTTAGAGAAAATTTGTCACATAGGAAGCATCAAAACTGCATTTCAGTGAACCTGAATAACATAAACATTTTACTTTACCAAAAACTTTGACTGTTTTTGTTTTGTTCTGAACAGGAACTTCTTTTCGCAAATTTTCACAGTGACCATTGGAACCACAGCTTCATTTTTCATTGAGCTTTAATTTCATTCCTACTGAGTTCAATTAGAGTTCAGGCTATTTAATTCCTCAACCAGAAAGAGAAAGTTGCTGGAAATCAAAGCTTTATTTAATCTTTGCATTCCAGCAAACTGAAAAGATCTGCAAACCCCCCAAAATCTCAACCGTAAAAAATTGCACAAAATCAACTTTTTAAAAAACTTTGTGTATTAATTTACTATGATATTAGCAGCAGACATAAAAAGGAATATTACACCTTTTAAAAATAATTAGGGTTTATCATAAATAGCTGGATAATGTGTAAAACTGTTTTTTGTCAAGGTGTAAGGATTTAGGATTTGCATCCTCCAGTAATCCATTTGTATACCGTTTCTATCAGAAATTACATGCTAAAGCTTTTGCCTAGTTTTTCATTACAAACAGGTTTTATCCAAAAACTGTTGTTGCTTTTTCTCAGACTGGTTATTTTTTCCCTAAGAAACATAGTAACATTTGAATGGGTTATTTTTTTGAAAAAGAATATAGAAACAGTAAAGTGGTTTTTTTTTTTTTTTTTTTTTTTCCATGCCCTGTTATTTCTCCCTCCTTCCAAATCTGTAGGACAACAAACTGATGACATTTTTATATTTGTTATTGAAATTTTTGCTTGGACAGGAAAAAGAAAATGGAAACTTTCATTCAGTGGCATTTTTATAAGCAAACCTGTTTGGTTCATTTGGAAAAGTCATATTTTTTTTCCATCATTATAAAATGGCTTCAGTTTCTGTAAGAAAATACCATGCTATCAGTCCTTATTTTTTATTTTATTTTATTTTTTATGTTTTCCATATTTGAGAGGTGATATTTTGTAAAAGGTTATCTTGGGGGTGAGGGTGAGGGAAAGTTTCAGGAACTGCTCCTTACTGCTGGAATTAAAAGCAGAATATCTAAAATTTAATGGTGATAGGAAGGACTTAAAAAGCTTTTGCCTTAAACAGGAAGCAACAAACACACAGAAAAATAGCTTGCAAAACAGTGCGCGTTCTAAAATAACCTATTCTACAATCTCTACTTTGAAGATTGCGTGAAAGCAAAGGTCATGACCTGGAGATCAAAGTAACAGAAGTCAACACAGTAATTGCTGGTTGCTTCTCTTGTACCCACACTTGGTCAGTGCTGTGGGTGTATTGTTTGCAGTGAAAACTTCAAACATGATGTTACTGAACTGTGAAAAATCATCTGGGTCAGGATGTATTACATAGCATTTGCTAAAGCTGCAGGTGACCTCACCTATTTTCATTAAAGTGATATGATTGTGAAGGATGTATGCTGTGTGTGAAGTTTTCAGTGCTTGTTCATTCTTCTTTGCTCCTTATTGACATTTCCTGGAATGATCCATTCATTAAGTGCTGTTGACATGGAAACAAGGGCAAGTGGAAACAAATGCCTGAGTTTATTTTAAATTAGCTTAAAAGCACATATACTAGATATGCTATCTTTGGCAGGGGGAGCAAATGGTGATAACCTTATGAAGTCCTCTTAAGATATAACAGTAAGAAAGGAAGTGCAAGCATTTTGTATGGATTAGCTTCTCGAGCTAAATCAGCTATTCCCATCCCATAGGTTTGATTCTGTAAAATGCTGGGTCCTCTTACAGAATTTTCAGCTTCCTTGCAATTTATATATGTATATAATATATATCATTGAGACAGAACCTCCTCATTTATTTTAAATAGTCTGGTTAGTGAATTTAGATGGTAATATAAATACATATTCAAGAAGCAGTAGGAGATCAGAAGTCGTCACTTGTCAATGAAACTAATGCTAATGTAGTTGGTCAATTGTCATTGAACTTACTAATGAGGCTCCCTTTTAGAAGGAGGGATTGCAGTTTGTGACACTGTGATACGTGTTTTATGTACTTCATGAGATGTTTAGGGCATTTCTGTATAATCTATGAATCTGTGCTACTTCACTGTTTACACAGGGCCTTGTGATTTCTACAGTACCTGGAAGAAGAAGACTGTATTTGATAGACATTAGATAGCTGCACAAATTCCACCTGAGATTAGCCCTTGTAAGGATTTAGGAGCAAGAGTTATTATAATGTTTTTTTCGGCTAGATAAATTGAAGTCCAGAATACTCAAATTTGTCCATACTAACACAGTAAGTCAAAGCATAAATCTAATTATTGTTAATGTATATAGATAGATTTACACGGTCATCACCAAGTACTGTCAAGTTTGCATAGAGGCTGTGTGATCCTCTAACATCATGCCCTCTGTTCTGGAAGATGGTGGTTTAATGTCATAACCTGGCTTCCTTAACTCTGTGCTGAGGAAGCTTTGTTACAGGTGGAAATTCTGCAGCCAGCAATGTGCTGCTTGGTGTAGGGGTAAAACTTTTTTTTTTTTTTTTTNNTTTTTTTTTTTGGTGGTGCAAAAGAAATAATCATGGAAGAATTCATTTCTAGTTCAGTTTCATAAACTTGTTCGTTCAATCCTACTGATCTTTATTTTCATCTCTCCCCATTTGAATGCTGATGTAGCTTTGCCATCTTCAAGTTATTTATTATTGCTTCTTCACAATAATGTAACTGGGAACATTATCAGCCTTTCAAAGTTGGAAATAGGTATAATATTTTTATGTTCAATGGTCATCAAAAAGAGGGAATACAATAACACAGGTATTAAATGTTCCAGTAGATGTTAGTTATGATACAGGTAGAGCTGGACATTTCTGCGTTCTTCTCAGCAAATATTTCTCTATTTTTCAGTTCCAGATTAATTTTGAGTTTTAAACGTAAAGCATATGTACAGTTTTATATTCCAGTTTTTGTTACTGCAGGCACAAAATGAAGGACTATACAAAATCTAGTTCTTACCATAGTCTTCCATTAAGGTTCAGTCAAACAGTTTATTTTCTCCAAAACTCTAATGTATCCAAATTTGCTGTTCTTTTCCTGTAGTAGTAGTAGAAAATAAAACATTATCTCCCACAGTAATTTATTGCCACTTTTAAGATTTTCTTGTAGTGTGGCTCACGGATGATGCTGGTATCTTTCAGTATCAGGAGGCCAACCATATTCTACAACCTGTCTGCTTTTCCAAGGAACATAATAAATGAATCTTGGCCTTTAGATGCTATGACATTGTGTGATTTTTCTTGTTATGGTGTTCACAGCTCTAGAATAGAAATTTCCTAGAGTTGTTGGATAATAGTAAGGAGTAGTGTTAGGAAACTGATTAGAACTTTGCAAGAATTTTTATGCCTGAACTTACATGGCTACTAAAAAAAAAAAAACAAAAAAAACCACCAGACCTGAATGAAGTTATGCTATAGCTATTTAACAAAAATAATGAGTTGGCATAGAAGTCATTTACGTGTGTAAGTTTTTGATGAAAAAAACTTACACATTTCTTACATATGTTTAAACTAGATTTGTTCCTTTCTTCCAGGGGATTCTTTAAGGAACGCTTATGCATTCTTATTGAACTCTTTTGCTTGATTTGTGAAATTCCCTCCAGAGATTGTGTGAATCATCACTGATTTTTTGGGGTGAGGGAGTAACCCCAGGGCTATTTTTAAAGTAATGACTGTTACACAGTAGAGAACTACAGACATAAGCAGAATATACCTGCAAGGCAACTGATAGGTCTTAAGTTCCCTGTTTGTTACCAGGGTTAAGAATACAAGTTTGGGATTCATTAATGGCTGTAAAGCCAATCTGTATCAGAGATGGTATTTCTTTACATAAAATAAACTAGAATTGTGTGTTGTTTAATAAATAGCAATAGCTAATCTCAAAGCTGTCTTTGTCCTGTCCTTTTCTAAAGTCCAATGTGTTTCTTCAAAGGAAGGTTTTGCCCCACTGAGCTTTTGCCAATGTCAATAGCAGCTGAATCCCAAACTCACTGCATTCCTTTGCAAATGCCCTCTCAAACCCATCCCTCTTTTCCAATAACTTGACAAGTCTGTGTAAAAATTGTTAAAAATAATAATAATCGTATATAACACAAAATTGCTAAATGAATTGTTAATCTTTATTGTCATTTTCACTTAACTAAGACTGAAATAACATGAAATGTGATATTCGCTGTTTTTTTTTTTTTTTCCATCTCTGAGTGTTCTTGTTTGTGTGTGATGGATATCTGTTATTAGTTTATTTTCACAAGACTCTTGGCATGGGGTGGGGGGGATGGGGGTTAAGGTGTTGGGGGATGATTCTGGACAAAAGAAGATGCAGCTTTTCTTACATAGTTAATTTCCTTAATCCACCATGAATCAGAATAATGGTTTACAGGCAGTGACAAAGGGATCTCTAAGCACCTTACTAGTGCCCTTTTTTTTTCTCTCCATACCCCATCTTTATCCTCATTACTAAAGATGATAACCTTCTTTCCTCCCACCACTCTGCAAAGATGTTAAGCCAAGTAACAGTAGTCTCAGCAGTGACTACAGCAGTGGAGCAGTGCTAACTTTCAAAATGATTAAAAAAAAAAAAAAATGGGGGTGGGAGGAAACCCTGTCCCCCAACCTCTAACCTAAAATAAATCTTCCTAAACTTATAATGTAAAATGTAGATGGATCCTTCTTCATTAAACACCATTCTCTTAACTAGTGATTTTACAAGTCTAAAACAGGTGCCATGTGTCATGAAATTTATGGATCCTAGTACCTGCCATAAAGTATTTTATGATGGCTGCATTCTGTGTTATTAGTAGCTGTCTTTTTCTGCAGCCATCGGTGTTTGATAATAGTCTTAAAACACCCAAAATTACTTACCTGCAAGCAACATTCCAGATAGTCCCTGTTGACAGTTTGAATAAGTTTAGTGCCCTTTTGTTGTACTTTACCTTCAAAACAGACTGATTGAACCATCAATAGCTCCTGAAAGCTGACAGAGGCATGTCATCTGGTCTAACCCTCTGATAGTAGGTTATCTGTGGGAGTTAACCTCCCTGCATTGTTAACTGAAATGTTTTATGTACTATGCAACTTTAGGATACTGCTGTGATAACCTTAGTAACTAAGTCATACATCACAGTAAAGAGATTTTGTGCAACAAATAACCCTGGATTAAATTTACAATGGTTGAATTGATATTGTAAAGTGTTCATTCCAGGGCTTTGGTTATCCTTTCCTGTATTTTTACGGCAAACTTTTGTTACATTTAGGTTGAAGCTGCATCTTCATATTTCTAGCTAAAATATATCCAGGAAGTCCAATGCTTTTCTTCATTTAATGAAAAAGTACCATATTATTTTCATATAATATAGATTCATTTAATCCTTTATTTAGTAAAAACAATCAGAATAAGTGGAATAATATTTCAAATCAGCTTTTAAGAGTTAATCACTGATATACCTTTGTTCTACTGATGAGATAACCTCAACACCACTTTTTATATCTGCACTGTTTAAGGGGTCTAAAAAAAAAGGAAAAAAAAGTAGTTTGTGGTTTAATTAATCTGTGTAGGATTTTTTTTTTTTTTTTGATGTTGTTTTTGGAATTAACAAGTACTGGTGCTAATTCTGTTTTTTGAAGTACAGTCAGGATGGCTTGAAAATACAGAAATACATTTGTATCAAGGAATGCTATTATAATTTTAAGCTCTTTTGAAATGATTGAGAGACTGACATTAGGGCTGTGATCCAAAGTCAGCAAAGATGACAGTGCTGTCTTAGTCTGTTGTCATTTTTGTTGCAGCCTGCTTTTCAATGGCATATTTCATTCCATCATTAAACATTTGCTGATTTTCTAATACTGATGTTTTCTTCACCTGAATATTCATCTTTTCTCACCCTACATTTAGTGGGTGTCTTTACTCATTTTTAGCTTCACTCTTCTTCACTCCTGACATATTGTTTCCTTCTGTACATGTCTTCATTTGAAAGAATCTGTTGTCATCAGAGCTTTCCTGCCAGTAACACAAGATGGATAGATTCTCCTCCACTGAAAGATAAGGGCCAGCAAAATGCCAGGGAGGACTGGAAGGGCAGCCAGGAAAGCTGGGAGGAGCCTGAGAATGTGTCAGGCTCCTAGATCAGTAGCTATTGCTTAAGAAATGGTCTTAGAACATGTTCTGCTCTGTAAAGTGACTCTCTTACTCTTCTTATGATATGATATAAAGTCATAGAGTCAGGATTCACATTTAGATTGCCTGAGCATTTCAGCACTGAGTATTTTGAGTTCACTTGTTAACAATTTATGAGGCTGTTGCCTTAAAGGAACAGTGTACTTGGCTGCAAGGTTTCTTTGCAGCATTAAATTTTGCTTGGTTGTAGATGGGAAGACTTACTGTCTTTTTCAAACGTCTATCTGGCCTCAAGGATAGCATTGTAAGATAACTCTTACCTTTTAAAACAAAATTTTTAGTGTTTTTCTGTTTCAAAATACTATGTTAAGTGGACTTTTCTACTGCTACCAGAATTTCATCTTTCTGCTGCCAGAAGGGATTGGTATGATTAGGAGTCTCTCTGACTTCAGGTTTGTGAAAAGCAACTAGGCATGGGGGACCTTATCAGTCACCTTTCTACCCCCTGCCAGGAAGTCTGGCACTTCCTCACTTTGCAATGTCTGCTTCACATTTGGTTGACTAAATGTAAATAACACGTACTTGAGGTGGTTCGGTGTTTTGATCAGCTGTGGTTACGTGCCTTATTTTGTTTCTGATCAGATGTGTTCTCTTCCTCCGCATAGAAGGAGCCAGTGTTATTTTTTGAGGCAAAAATGTTGCTGTACCTTGAGTAAAAAGGATGAGTAGAATACTGATGGGTCCTAACAGGAAGTTTGAATTATGAAAATACTTTCCAGAAAATGGCCTCTGCCTGAGTGGTTCCGCATTTAATCCTGAGCTGGGATTCGTATGTCTTAAGGACACCTTGTCTTCCTGGCAAGACCAAATTGGGATTCTGCTTCCGAATGGTGCCTGTGCCAAAATTTAGTCCTGGAGAGCAGATCCTGGGAATAACTATTCATGCCTTCTCTAGACAAATTCTTGTTTTTAATGCTAAGGGTTTTGATACTGACATGCACTCCTGTCAAGACAAAGGAGTGTGTTTCAGGACGTATGGCAGAACACAAATCACGCTTCCCCCTGATTTTCCATTCATATGGGTCTCTAATGTTGCTGATCATTGTATTTTTAGGAAAATGTAATACAAATCTGAAGAAGCGTTTGCAAATGACTGTTTGCTGAGAATTCTTTCCAAGAAGATAGCTGGTAGTTCCAGTGCCTCAGATCAGTTTTTCCCTGCAACATGGGATGGAATTAAAATTACTCAGAAGTCCAGGCTAGCAATCTAAAAATAACGTCCAATTTATTTTCTTCCTGAAAATGCCTTATACCTCAGTAACATCTACAGATGACATACATGTCCATGGTGGTAATTTCCTGATCTATTTGATCTACCCAGTATTAAATTGCCATCGGCACTTACAAGAAGTTTCATTTGAGACAATAAAGTATAACAACTTTTTACATAAGCTACATTCCATGAAAAGGGCAAACAGAGAAAAGAAACAGGCTGCTGCTATTTATTGCTGCTATGTTTTAGTCATTTAGTCTGTGAGTATATCTTTGCTTATTACTGGATTTTTAACTCTGTGCATTTTCCTATCTGTCAGATACTTTGTTCTCCACAAATTGACAAACCTGAAATTTCTTGATACTCGGAAAGTAACCAGGCGAGAGAGAGAAGAAGCCCTGGTAAGAGGTGCCTTCATGAAAGTGGTTAAGCCTAAGGATGCTAAGGTAGGAGAGTAAATGAAAAAAAGTAACAATATGTTTTTCATTAATACTGTTTTAAAACAACTCCAAAAACTTGCCTGTGTCTTTTGCTAAAGCAACAGGCAAAACCTTTCGGACCAAAGGACTGGTAAATATGGTCAGGTGAGGGACAAAAAACTTGATTTTTCTTTGGTTTAGCATCAAACTTTACTCTTATATCTGGTTAAGGGACTGTGGTTACGTTATCAAATTTCTGGGTTCCAACCTCTGTTTCATATAACAAGTTAACTAATGTGTGTCACGGAGCTTAAAAGAATATTTTTGCCCTGTCTAAAGATATGTGACAACTACTTGATGTGCTATTGTGAAAGAATGCAATTTTTCTGATAAGTTATGCCCTGCCATGTATGTTATACACAAATGTCTATTGCAGAGCTCACACCTATGGTGTTCATTGGCTTTTAGTGGAACAGCTGATTCTAATTTTGTAAGATGTTACTTAATGTGGTGTCCTGCTAATAAGCATTGACAACATCAGAGATACAGTTTCAGTAATCTGAGCTTTTGATACCACTTGCATAAACTCTGGGCACACTGCTGAAGTAAACGGAATGAGAATGTGATTTCTCCACTTTACTTCCTTTTTCTATTGTTGATCAACATAAGATAACAGCACTCTGAGCTTCAGGGTGCTTTATTGCTTTAGATCTCTCTTAAAACTCCATTCAAGTTTTTGGTCTTCTTGCTTTCTGTTTACTGCTTTGTTCTCTAAAATATACTATCAATAATTTATTGCAGATTTCCAATAATGCTGAATAATAATGCAGCAGTTATGGAAATGCACTGTTTGGTAGCACAACAGCATTGCTAGATAAATGCATTATCACAAGTACAATTGCAGTGCATAACAAATTAATTCAGACTGATTCATTTATAACTATTAAAATGTTAATACTTCTGATACAAGCATAGCTTTGAAACATTGTTTACCATTACCTTTAGTTATTTCAGCTTTCGTATATGTAATAAATGAAATAATTGATGTCTAAGCCATTGTGGATACCTTCTTCAAAGCAAACCATCTTTACTGAATCTGGCCAAATCCAACAGTTGAAATGTGTTAGGTATGGCATGTGTATGCTGTGTGCTTTTATAACTCTATCTATTCAGATTTTAGATCTGGTGAAGTATTGTTTTACTTTTATTAGCAATTATATTTTTCATTTGAGTTTGATGTTTGAATTTTAACCAACTCAATAGTGTAAGAGTGTAAGACCTTTTCTGGATGAAACCTCTTTTAATGTCAATAGCTAAGGGTAAATTACTTCAGAAAAGTAGGGATAACATCTTTATCTTTTATATCTGTAATGGAATCTTTTGTATAGTTTTGAATCATTTGCCCACTATGTCATGATTAAACCTACATTTATTTCATCAAATTTGAAAAAGTTTTCTTCTTTTAAAGTTTTTTTTTCTTTCTCTTCTTTATAAATGGTTAGGTACAAATTACTGATGGTAAAATCATTCTAAATGCTTTTCATGGCATGAATTAATGCTTCTTAAGGCGCTACAAAATTACCCTCATCATAGAATATTATATATGTATTACAGAAGTGGCTAATTTAAAACAAATATTAAATTGGGTGCAGAACCCAATTTAAGAGATATTATAAACATTGTAAAATTGTTTTGAATTTGTGCTTGTTTCCTAGGATATTCATGCTTATAGTACGTATGCATGCAAACTCTTTGTGTGAGAACACTCAAAGTCTTTTGTGCAAATATGTTTTCAGATGCTGGTATTTATGTATACGGTTATTTATAGCTATACTCAAAGACCATGACAAGCAGCATTCCTCAATAAATCACAAAGATGATGTGCATAATAACTGTGCTTTCAAATTCTATCATATGTTATATATTGAATATATATATATTTTTAATCATTGTTCTCCAGCCTTCAGGTTTCCTTAGGAAATGAGTCTTGTGCTCTCTATGTTCATCAATTCCCCTCCCATGTAATTGAGAATTTTGACCAGCTTTGGCCCAATTTATCGGACAGCTAGTGGTAATATATTCTAAGCTTTCTAAAACTAGTTACAATAGTTAGATTACTAGTTACTAGTTAGAATAATACACCTTGATCCCAAATAAGAGGAAGAATGCAGCACACTCAGTATTAGTCATCAGAAAAACTCCATAAGATGTTGACCTAGTGATGCGAGACCGTGCTGATAATGAGCTTCCTGAGAACATTTTTTTCCATCCTCCTAAGGTAGTAGTCATCGTGTCAGACTGTGCTTGCCAGGAGTGGAGTTGGAATGATTAGTATTCGTATTAGTGGATGCTACATGGAAGTATTGTTGTACCAGGTGTAATACCAACAGTGAACCAATCAGACTTGATTTTTCAGAGAAAAAAGATTCTAAATCTAAGTCGTGTTTCCCCCTCCCCGTTATGGTAAGCAGGAGATGGTATGGCTTATTCAGCATAAAAAGCAGACTGATGATCTAAAGGGGCTGTGATGTGGGGAGTTGTTTTCATTTCAGTCTTGACATGAAATACTTGGGAGAGCAAAATACCCCACCAAGAAAAAGTACACAAAATGAGAATAAAAGCAAGAAATTTCCATCTGACTAGCTTGTGTTTACTGAAATGCAAAAGTATCTAGCAATCACCAGTCATCGCTAAGTCATAAATATTTTATTTTGTATAAATTTTTAGACTTTCATTTTTCCCTATTTTTTTCATATTTTTAACAGAACACTGCGCTTTCTTGTGCTTTGCTTCATTTCATCCTTTGTTTAAAATGCATGTTTGTGATATGACTGTCTTATGGAAAGATGCAGTCATTTATTAGAAAATAGTTTAATGTTACAACGCAGTGTTCCATCTCTCTGTGTAAGTGAGCTAAACTTCATTTTTCTCTGATGTTTGTGTTTTCTTTTGTCAAAATATTGAACATAGTATCATGCCTGATTTTAATAAAGATTGGGTAAGCCTAGCAGGATAAGAGGCATTGAGCAAGATGAGGAAGCCTCGTTTAATGACCAGACCGTGACCTCATTTCACTGGCATAAGTGTAGATCAAAGTGGAAGACGCTTGTCCAGCATGAAGTGTATTTCTGGGCATGACAGCACTTCACATCAGAACAACAGCTCAAGAATACAGCAGTCAAAGTTGCTTAATTATGTCCCAGCTTTGTAATTATTCATCCCCATTCCTACAAAGAGTACAGTTGTCATTTCTTTGACATAATCGTTTAAAATTGTACCATCCTTTAGTTCATGGGTGTGTATGAATTGTGCTTCCAAATGTTTCGTCTTCAAAACTTAGAGATGCAAAACAGAATATGATTTGAAAATCCATTTTAAGACTCCATATTTTTACATTGTATATGATATATATAAACAAAAGGAAATGATGAAGTATCAAAACACATCATAACTTTGTATTTTAAAGGTCTATATTCATGATCATTTAATCTAGATGATGAAATGTGGATATATCCATTATATCTAAAATGTGTTGCTATGAGTAAATACGTACTCTCTTAGCTCTCTTTAAATATAAATTTATTTGCTTAGTGCTGGGTAAGTATACTTGCTTTTATAAAATTCATATACTTCCCAGTATTTTGCAACCTCTCTGCCCAACAGCTATTTTTTGGCTTACTGTATTTTTAAGGTTAACATTTTTATCAGTTATAGTGGCAAAAGCAAGCAGTATGCATTTGGTCACATGTAGCAGTCTTTGCAGTTCATAGGACCAAATCATTAGCAGGTATACGTGGGTATGCTTCCAAGTAACTGACTTTATATTATGTGGAAGTTATTCTGCTTTATAGCAACTTCACCAGGAGCATCTTGTCCAGTTGTATAAAGGAAACTGTACAACAAAAGATGGCAGTATATGTGTTTTGATTTTTTTTTTTTCCCCTCAGATGTATTCTTTTCTTCACAAATGATAATCATAAAACCTGACATAGCATTCTTTTTCTAAGGAACTAAATGGATACCCTTAAGTAGAAAGACAAGTCTAATATCTGTGTTTCATGTTATTAAGGGTATGTGATTCTTGCTCACACTGTTCTTTGGAGGGTAGAGGGAGTTTATTTTACTATGACAGAGTAAATATTTAGCGGTACAGCTTAAGAAATAAGGAAAGCTAAAATCTATAGTGTTGGTTTTGGATCATTGTCAGTGTTGTGTTTAAACTCATAGGAAGTTCTATTTTATCAAAGTGACAAATGCTTTCTAAAATTCCATTAAAATCAGATGAGGCATAAGGGGTGATTTTAGGGATTTTTGTCCTTAACTATTAAAAAAAAAAATCATGTTTTTCTTAAATATATATCCTATCTGCTTCCAAAAATGTACGCAAGGCATTTCTGCTAACATGTCTCATGGACCATTTTTTCCCCCTCCCTAAATTAGGAAAATGGAGCTTGTTTTAAAGAGTAAATAAAACGTGACAGAAGAAACCTTGGAGAGCATCTTCACTGCTCTCCATTCTTTTCCTTTTACTGCCACTCTGTAGAAATTGTGGCTTATGAGCTTACAGCATTTGAAATAGATAAAGAGGAAAGGACTTTTAAAAGTGTAAAGATCCATTGTGTCAATGAATTGCTAGATAGTAAGGTACCTCTTTGAGATAGCTTCTACAAAATAGACTGCCTTATGGTCCGTTATGTCAAGGTTTCGCATAGTAAAACAGAACAAAGTCACAGATTTAAGATTCCAGACTAGACTGTGATGCAGTAAATAATATTGACTTCAAGACATTGTAGCGTCATGCTCTTATTTGGCACACTGAGGTGTCTGTTTTGGTGTTTGGAAAGTCTTAAGTATTTTAAGCATGAGTCCATAATAGCTGTCTATTTGCTCTGTGTACGTGAGCTCAGCACTTAGCACAGTGAATCCAGAAATGGATCTTGAGCAGTTATATTCATAAATACAAGAATACTTTGTTAGTGACTTTACAAGTCACTAAAGCTGTCCTCAATTTTTACAGTAACAAAAATGAGTTCCCAAAATATGGGTGTAGCTTGATACAAAGTTGAGAGAAAAAATCTGCTGTAATGTCTCATGGTGCTTATAGGGTGAATTAGTGATATGAGATTTTAACAGATGGGAAATCTAATTATTGTGTCTGTGCACAGCCACAATAAGGGGCTTGAGAGTTTGACTGAAAAGTTATATACTAGACTAATAAATAGAAAGCTGGTAGTTCTTCAAATGGCTGATGAAGGTCTATAGAAGACACCCGTGAGACTGTGGAGGAGGATATGTGGACCAGTGAACATCCACTTACAGTATATGAGGTTACTGGGCAACAAGCAGTGTAACTGTAGATTGGATCCTGCCTGATATGTAGTCTATGGATAAAATAATTTGGTAATTATTTTAGTGATATGTGATAGCTCCTTTTACATTTCCTTCAGTTACATACCAAATTAAATGTGCATATAAAGGAGAGCCATAGACTCCATTCTTTGGTTCAAGTTACTGGGCAATAGATCCCTCTGTCTTTGCATAGGATTAATAGCAGACCAGTGTAGCACTAACTACATAGCCTGTTGTCCTAGTAAAGAAACTTAATAATAAATTTGATCTGGCTGTGAATTTGTGCATCATGTGGGGAAAGCTTTTAAGAAGAACTTTTTAAAAGAAGAACTTTTAAACTGTGTAAAAAATAAAAATAAAATAAAGAAACCCGACAGGGCAGGAACCTAAATTCTGAGACCCAATGTACAAGTCAGATTTGGTGGTTCTCAGAGTAACACTGAGGGTTTTTGTGGGGAAGGGTGGTCAGAGATGGGTTCTCTTGATGGCCTGTGTCTCACTGGTTTTCATCTTCCATATCCTGCAGCGCTTCTTTATTCTGTTCTTCACCTTCCTGGAATTCCTAGTAATAGGATCTAGAACGGTCTGCTAAGGCCAGCAGGTAAACAGTTGCCTTCAAAGTGCTTGCAAGGGCAGCTGTGTTAAAGTGAACAGTCAGGCTTGGGAAAAAGCAGCCAAAGGAGGGAAGAGAAGGGTCAGTAGCCAAACAAGAACAGAAGAAAATTATGATAGCGAAGTTGAAGATGGGAATCTTAGTTGTGAAGAGCTTAGAAAGCAAGGAGCTTGCATGCAACACTTGAGTCTGCAAGCTAAGAAATTTAAAGGGAGTAGATTGGTTTTTGCTGTATTTTTTGTCTTGGCGTATGACAGGTCACATGAGAGAGATCGTCAGTCAGTGTAGTGAGAGAAAAGCAATGAGCTGTAACAGTGGGGACTAAGCTGAAAGCATGCAGCTGTTGAAATAGCAAAGGAATGTATTCTCTTTGCCTAACCTGCTGTAATTCCATCTGTCACAAAAGAAGAATAGACACATGTGGGTCATAGGTGTGTTAGGGTAGGGGGAAAGAGTTTTCATCATTGTTTGTTCTGATGGTGATATTTCTTGAAAAACTGATATATATTTAGTTCTTTGGGAAGCTATTATGTGGACTATTATCTGGATGCGTTCCTGTGTGACCTGATCTAGGTGTTCCTGCTCTGGCAGGGATATTGGACTAGATGATCTTTCAAGGTCCCTTCCAATCCCTAACATTCTGTGATTCTGTGACTACATTTCAGTATCTAATTGCTGTTGAAGATAACAGTATGCAAAAGGTAATCTCTCTTTCCTAAAATAATTTCTTTAAAAAATATATATCTATGGTTTTCATGAAGCCAGTGTCCTCTTAGCCATTAATGATCTCAGTGCACTTTTCACATAGAAGGGGTGTTACACTCGGAGCCCTGGCCTGATTCCAATTCAGGTAATTACATTCTGCCTCCACGGATTTCTTTGCAGTCTCAATTTACTAAGGCATTCTTCTCCACCTTCTGCCCTAAAATGTTATGTAGTGTTGCAGTGTGCTAGTTAACCAGCTGCTACTTTGCACCTGAAAGGTGTCTGTCTTTCAATAGTAGTGTGCAAATTGATCCCTTTATAAGACTTAATATTTGTAAAGCACTTGGAGGTTCTCTGAATGGCAATAGGCACTGTATATCGTTAACATTTAATTGAAGAAGCTAGCATGACAACTTGTTTATTACCTCTGTTTTTTAAAAAATTATTATTATGTTTTTTCTATTTGTGGGTTCAGAACTATGGAAACTTCAGTTATGAGATGCTGCAAGCATATGGTCTGGCTCTTGTCTTATAATTAACTGATTTAGTGTAGTTAACAAGTTGCTACTCAGTATAACGTAATACTATGATATCAGACATTAGGGCAAGAATCGTGGTTGGTTTCAATTCCCAGTGGATCAGTGTGGCTAGAATTTTATCCTAAAGTTTTGTTTGTTTTTCTTTTGGAAATGAAAATACTGCTGCAGTACAAGCAGAACTCGCTGCACTCTTCCGGGGTTCCTCCTTTCAAAAAACTAATGAGGTAGATCTCAGTATCAGGTGACAACACTGTTGGGCATAGGAGATGTTAATATGTTGCACTCTGTCCAAAAATAAATAAATAATAATAATATTGTGTTGGCAAAACTCTGGGCCAGCCTATGTCTATTCTTTTGTTCCTATAGGTGGTGTTTTTCCTAGACTCTGAGGTTCTGTCTCATGCTGTCAATCACATTGATGAGTCATTCCCATTGAAATAGTACTAGTATTGAGTGTAATGGTTAGAATGTATGTTAATTCCTAGCCATAAAACAAAGGTCCAATTATAAAATATTCTTTTTTTTTTTTTTTTCTGAAAGCTGGTATAATGTCATAGCAAGATTTCTGAGAGAGAATATCAGTAGCAAACTACCACTACCAAAAGTTCTACTTGTACTTTTGTAAATGTGGAGCATCTGGTTCAAAAGTTGGAAACAACTGTCATGGCTGAGTTTATATTTATTACTTGTTTTGACTATGTGAAATAGTTTTCATGGCAAGTTCTACAGTGTGTATGGACGCTGTGTTCTTAAACTGGCTTTGCTGTTTCACTGAACAGTCAGAAAGGTCACCGACTGTTGGAGAGAAACATGGTCACAAGGGCCACTGCAAATGAAGGCAAAAATTCCTCATGATCTTCCCAGTAGCATATCTTACAGTAAAAGGCAACATGCTATTAGGAAGATGATGATATAAACAGAGTTGTATGTGATGTTAACCAAGTTCTTTGGCATTGTCATTGGTAGAGGTTATACTGAGTGTTTTTTAGAAAGGTGTTTTTCACATATGAAGCAGAATTGTGTGAACTTTTAAATAGTTGTGTTTATGCTCACACAATTACAACTTGTTCTTTCACACCAACTTATATAACATTGCCACGTAGTTTTAGGTTGCTGATGTTTTGAAGAAGGAAAAAAAAGGGGATAGGTTTATACAGTTTTAGATAATGCTTGTTTAATCAAACATCCATGTTCAATTGAACATCCATGAAATGAACAATTGCAACTTGTATTATATACGTTATTAGAGTCCTTGTTTGTTCTCCTCTGTTTTTGATAGTCTCTTTTCTTGATATAAATCCTAGGATCTCAATTACTGGATATTTCCCCCATTGTTTGCAGTGTAATTTTTCAATATTTCACAGTACTTTATTTCTCTGCTGTANNNNCCCCCCCCCCCCCCCAAAATTCTTAGGGAGCATGGAAGCTGCAGAGAACGTATTTATTTGGAGCATTTTACAGGTCTTTGTGTGTGATTCAAATGACTGGATTCTTTTTTCTTCTTTTCTGCCTTGAAGTTCTACTTACCTTCATTAATGTAATACTTTCAAGAAATTTTCTCTTATGATGTAGTTGACTTCTTTGTAGTAGTGAAGTTTCTATATCCAGTCTGAAGAAGTAAACAGGTAAGAAATAGAGGGACTTCAACATGTCATTCTCTGCAAATTGTTATTCCTCCAGTATTTGGTTTTGCTTGCTATTAGCAAAATGTTTTTGATCTCACAGTGACATTTTGAATGATGTCTGCGATAATGCTATAGGCCCTGATTTCACAAAAGTGGGTTTTATCTTACAAGTGTTTCCTTTTGACATCAGTGAAATTGTGGTCTACAGCAATCAACAGGTTAGAAGTTCAGGTGTGAAGACCTAGGGATGAAGCACTGTGTCTTTGTCACTTAAAAAGTGGTGCAAACACATCGTATAGCAACTGGCTGTGAGATGAATGCAGAGTGTTTTTAGTACTGACATAGTCAAATTAGGTGGGTGGAAAGAGAGGACAGGAACAAAAGGGAAGGTAAAATGAATGTACCTGATATTGTCTAATATTTCTAGTCACTTTGGAAACAATGCAAGTGCATAAAAATAGCAGTCTGGTGCCACTTTAGATGCCTTCAAGTATACAGCAGGTCCCTATAGGGATGGTAGATGAGTGACTATGGGAGTGCAAGCCTTTCCAGAGTCACCATAGGAGGCCAGGCCTAAATACCATAGGGTGGCTAATATGGCAGTAGAAACTTGTGTTTAAGCAGTTGACTCCTGCCCTTCCTGTTGCTCTAAAAGAGAGACTGTGTGCTGCAAAATATTGCCAGGTCAAGAACCCCAGAGCATTGTAGTAATAATCCTCCCCCACGCTATAAAATCTGCCAAAATGTGGTCCAAGAGGCATGCAGGGCTGATAGTGATGAGGTCATCTCCTAAAGACTCAACCATATCATTCATTCTCTCTTCATTAATGACTAAGAATATGACCATTTGCAGGTGGTTTATGAGTTATTTCAGGAAAAAGAATAATTTGTTTCCAGAGAAGGACTGATATTTCTCCTCTTATCTCCATTTTTACCAGAAATGTATAGGTCAAAAGGATATTTTGTAAGAAATATTGAACTTCTTTGCTTAGTAAGTTTCTAAAACTGCTCCCTTTGTAAAGAAAGGATGCAGCACAGTTGCATCTGCTCCCTTAAAATCATACTGAGCTTACAGATTCTGGTTCTAGTTCTTGAATGTTAGTTGAAGATAACGCTAACCTCACGGTGTTAAAATACAAGGAAAATAATCTTATTAAATTCTGTGCCTGGTTACAGAACACAGTACTAAGTATAGCTTGTCCTAATCAGGCTGGCCATTGAAAATCTTAGCAAGTATTGTATGAAGCAACAGATTTTCAATTGACTTTAGGAGCAGTATTCCACCGACATTATATATTGTGATTTCTCAGAACTTCAGATTTTTATAACCTCCCCCCCCAACTTCAGTGACATAAAACATTCAAGATTTGGTGACTTCGGTTACACATCCCCGTTTCAGGGGAAAATGAGGGGTTCATCATGTGGAAAAAAAGCTCAAAAACATATGTGACTGAAGACTGGTATTTTGTTTGAAGAAATTGGTGAGAGTATAAAGCTTTTAGAGGAAGTTGTTATCTGAATTTATCTCTGTTGTTCACAGCATCCAAGGACAAAATATTCATAGGAAAACACACAAATTGTAATCAACTCTGCCATTTGGAACATCTTAACTTCTTAACAAATAAAGTTTCAGCGATGTTACAAAAAGAGCACTGCTTTGAATCCCATTCTGTGAATGATTTGTTATGTAGCTAGGGTTTTGTGTGACTTCAGCAGGCAGTGAATCTGTCTTTGTTATTTGAGTTTAATTTTTAAGTGTATTTAAGGTAATGCTTCATTTCTAATGTATCAAATGGCATTATATCAAAGTCCCTAGTAAATGCATGAGACTTTCTGAATTGTCCCAAAGATGATTTATTTCTCTTCAGCGTTGGTGGGGCTTGAAAACCTTAGGCATTCTTTCTCATCAAAGAACCTGTGGGATATTTACTTAATGATTAAATTACAGTTGCCTTTGTGTTTTTAATTTATGAGCTTGAAGCAAAAGGAGATGGAGCTTTCTGTTACGTCAATACAGCAAACTCTCCTACATATCTTAGTCTGGCAAGTTTCATTGGGAAATGTATCATTTGGGTTAAAATAAGAAGTATATTCAGGATTTAAAAATTAAGACTTTTTCTCCTTCCCACATTGTAAGACTAAATATACAACTTTTGTTCACATAACGGTTACAAACAGTTCACTGTGTAGGCCAAATGCTCTCTAATGCAGTAAAATTAAGAAATAATACGCTTTGAAAGTGATTTATGAGTGTGGTTAAACTGCCAGATTTACAAAGAAATAGTTCAGATCTTGGGAAGCCTCAGGAGTCACGTCAAAAATGAATTTGACCGTGATTTAAACTGCTACTTTTCTTACATGACATTTAATATGTGTACTTTGGAGGCCCATATGTCTTTAATAAAATAGCATTAAGTTTTAAATATGATATGAATGCAGTCAGTTTCTAAATTCATAACCTTTTCCACAACTCCAAAATGCTAACCAATAAGGGAGTCATACATGCAATAAAACATAAACCTTAGAAAATAGTTTTTTATTAGAACAGTTAGACAGTTGGCAGCTGTGCTGTAATGTAATAAATACATGCAGCCAGTGTGGGTTTATCAGTCTTTGTTTACACTGTAAGCAACTGGGACCAGACAACTAATTATAACTGAGGACCAAAGGTCATGAAAAGTGTATTTTGTCCAGTGAATGTGTGCTTGCTAGGTGAACCTTATAACGTTAAGAAAAGTAATTTATTAAATAAGAAATGCTATAGTATGCTTCCCAGTTTTATTTGTCTGAGGATATAACATTTATTAGAGAGTCGTATACTTTAAGACTGTTCTGAAGGACTAAGTATTTCAAAAATTATGAAAAGACATACACAGTTTACAAAGGATTTCAGTGTTTAGCAAATGGTGGCCAAAAAGAGGTTAGTGTTTCATGAAAACAGAAATAAGGGAGTCTGGTCTATACTGAAGTTTAAGCTCAATAACAAAAGAATGTTAACGTGTTTTGAGGGGTGTTTCTTTGCAATATGAGGTATTTCATTCATTTTGCTAAAATAATCTATTTTAAGATTATTTTCTGAAACAGAACCTAGCCTACAGCAAAACCAGCTTTCTAGATAGCTTGAGCTTTTGTTCAGTACAATGGATTCTGGTTTGCTTGCTGAGTTACACATTTATTCAGTGTGCATGGAACAGTACCACAAGCCTGATCACAGATTCTAGGTAGTCTGACATTCTAATGAAAGCTATTGAAATGGTGTGGGAGTCAGGAAAAGACAGATCTTCTGTGTACTCTTAAGAGCGTGTGGGTGGGGGGGATAAAAACTTGATTGTGGTATACTTTTTCCTCCAAAATGCTTTCAGAGATTTGATTTCTGGTTAATGTGGTTCTAGAAAAATGGCAAAAAGTAAATTAAAAAAGTCTGCTTTGAGATGTATTACAAAGTGTATATTCAAATGTTAATCTGTAGTCCTCCAGAATTATGGGTCCCCTAGAGCATCCAGAAAATTATTAACAGCATGTAATCCAGCTCAGTGTGAATGCATCTTTACTCTGTTAGCCAAATCTTTACATAATACAAATCATTCTACCTATAAAAGCACAAATATGTTATTGTTCTCAACAGGCAATTTAATGCAGCTATAGGGAGGAGAATAAGAGAAAAGAAGATTACAAGCTAGCTGATCATGCTTTTATTTCTCTTAAATCTCTCGGCATTTCTCTGTGGTTGTACTTGTTTAAAGATTGTACGCAACTGTGCTGTCTATATGATTTGGAAAGCAAATCAGCCTAAATATGAAGTTTCAATGGGTGTAGTTTTTAGGGGATTTATATACATTTTCCTGCAGAAACAGTGCTGAACCTATAATCTTTTTTTTTTTCTTCTTCTTGTAATTCCTTTGAAGGCTTAAGTTTTGCTATAGGAAGCTCATTTATATTTGCACCAAGTTGTGAGGCTTTATTCACAGAAGAGCTCTTAAAGTTAATTATTTTCTGGAGGGTTTTATCCAAAGGACTATTAGTGTGAATACATACAGGAAGTATGTGAATGAGGAAGAAAAACATTCTATTGAAATAATACACAACTATCTCTAGTCATGCTGTGGGGTCAGGATCCAGCTCCAGTGGTATTATTTCAATGCGACTGAGTTTAACTGGTAATTTTGTAAGCAAGAAAGTGGATCCACTCTAGCATAAGCGTGCAGGTTTTGGTCTTCTATTATCGCTTTCTGCTATCTTTTTCCTTGTTATTATTTTGCCACCAGATTGATGCTTGTGACTCTCAATGTAAAGTTTTGTGTTTATATGAAAATAATACTTTTGCTCTGGTATTTTGCTTTTGCTGTTTTCCACTAAGCACTTATCATTATGGTGTATAAATAATATATAATCACTGGTGATTAGATATTTATGTAAAATGTTTAGTATGGGTAACCAGTCAGCCTATTATTATTAGTTGGCAACAGAAAATGTAAGCTAAACGTTTGTTTAAAAGTAAAAGGTGGAAATAACTGACACCAGAGAAGTAGTCTCTCTAGGAAAAAGAATGGTGTGGTAGAGGCAATGACAAATTTCTGTTCCACCTGCTCTCATCAAGCCCAAACTGGAAGAAACAATACATACGTGGTTCTGTGGAAAAATAGCATTCCTGAGTTTGAAGCAGGGCGTCACTTGTGAGCTTTGCAGTTAGCTACAGGTCAAATCCATTGGATTGTTGTACAGAAAGCATGAAATATTTGTACTGCTGGGTCGTAGAGCTGTTCTTGGAGAACTTCACTGACTTTGCACGCATTTTGGCAGGAGTTCTGTGCTTTGTTTTGTATTGCATATTGTTCCAGAGATGTCTACCAGGCCACAATATTAATCCATCGCCCCAGGTCTGCTCAAATTTATGGCTATGTTGCTTTTGTATAATGTCCCCTGTCTTTTTTCCTTTCTCTTGTGTGATGATTTTTCATATCTTTATGGTCTGAATAAGGATCTTCAATGTTATTTACTTATAAATAACTCAAAGTTGTGTGCAATTTTGAAAGATGGAATGCTATAACAGGACTAGGCAAAAGCCCTGTATGTGTGGCACAAAATTATTCCTTCATAAAACAAACAAATGAACTTTGAACCCACTTTTAATCCTGTTGAGTAGCCTCTGAAGGAGGAGTCTGCTGTGTCAATGCGAGCAAGAAAAAGAAGTTTAAATCTGTGCCATGTCAAATGGTCTTTCTAAAGCAGAACTCACTAAAATGTCTGCACATGTGATTCTAGTTTCCAAAAAAAGCAAACAATCATTTCCTAAATAGAAAGAAATATTGTATTGGCAAGATTTTCATCAGCAGCTATACAGGTAATTTGCTGATAGGAATACTTTGGTTTCTATTGTTTAACTCTGTAATAGTGCAGAGTACTTGCATAGTGAGAAAATAATTGTGGATAGAAAAATATCTTTAAACTGAGTTCATGTGCCAGGCCAGAATGGCACATGGTTTCACAGGAAAGCACACACCTAACTTTCTGGCAAGCATTATGGCAAGGCCACGGACAGTTGCAAAGTAAGGGGGGGAGAGGGTGGACGACAAAAACCAACAAAACAGAATGGATTTTATTTTCCTGATTTATTTTTGAACATGAAGCTAGAGATACTATATTTTCATAGCCACTTCTTGATTTCAAGGCAACAACAACACAGCCTTTGGGTCTTTTTTTTTTTTGTATGTTCGTGTGTTTACCGGTTTCTCTGGAGAGAAGAACTGTTATATGAAATGCTCTTTTTCTCCTCTCCCTCCTCCACCTCCCTCCAAGTAGAAATGAATAGATATGTTGTTGGTAGGGAACTTACTTGGTTTGTCCTCTTGAGGTCATATTTTGGCAAGTGGGAAGTCTATTTTTTTTTTTTTTCGTATGATAAACCTCTAGTGGAATATAGTTTGGCTTGTTAAATCTGCTCCATACAGAGCCAATGGTTGTCTTGTCCTTTACAGCCTGGTCTTCTACCTTCTGCCCAGAATTCATGGGAAATGAAAGATCACTGGCTGGTGCAGTATCATAGTGGAATTATTCAGATTCATGGAGCTCTAATTAAAACTAAAATGCCCCAGTTCAGGCCCTATAAATTTTGAGGAATACCAGTACAGCGAAGTTAACATGAAGGATGGTGTGGTCTGGAGGAACAAGGGTACATGCCTAAATATTTTTTTTGCAGTTTTACAGCTGGAAAGCAATTGTGTTGCAATCCAGATTGTCCAGCTATTGCAAATGATAGATCAGCTATTGCAAATTAGGAAAATCAGATATCTTTTTTTTTTTTTTTGGCTTGTATGTGGTGAGAAGGTTCAGCTGAAAATTTTCGTATATATTATAGCTACCCTAAGATGTAAGTAGTTTCTTCCAGTTCCTGTATTGGTAATAATGATGAAAACACTGCATTATCAGGCTAGTGTTTAGCTGGATACATGATATATCTGTCTGAGGTGGCAGAAAATATTATACTTTCATATACTCTCTTAAACAAATAGATTAATCAAACGCTAATGTGCCATATATGTTGATAATGGTAGCTATTTGATCTCAAGAAGGAGAAGAGCTTTTTAAACTGCTGATGTATCATGTTCTCATCTCTAATGTTGGCATGGTGGAATTGTTTTAGTTGCTAGAAACTTGCTATATTGGGAATAAATAAATCTCATGGCTAAATTTCTAGGCCTAGGCTGAAGGGCACCTCCTTGTAGTCAAATCCTGTCTGCACTACAGTGGCTGGAAACAATTTGCATTATCAGTGGAACCATGCTTTCTCTTC
>VXAA01001494.1:115862-120862 GCA_013399115.1 Anseranas semipalmata | reverse complement strand
TTAGAGTAACCATCCAACCACAGACCTCTAAAACAACCATTTCCTTTAATGTTAGATATATTTATTATCCCCTGAATCTCTGGTATGTTTTCAGAATCTTATAGTATTCTCTTGGCACCAATATAAATGAGAATCAGGGCTGTAGCTCCTGAAACCATCATATTGTCATACTTTAAGTGTATCCTTGAGTTGAGGATTACACAATCCAGAAAACAGTTCTTGCTATTCCTGTGATTGTTTTTTTTCCTGTATCTGGAACATGTTGGTCCCAAATTAACAGATTTACAAATTCCTGTTAGAGGCCTATCATCTGTCTTGCTGGAGAGCTCCAAGCACATTACTTTGGAGTAATAGCAATTTATGCCAGTAAGTGGTAATAAGCAAGGGATTTGATTGAAAGATTAGGAAACCACTGGACAAGGTGAAGTGGCAAGGAAATGAATGATGAAAAATCCTGGGAGTGGAAGTCATGCAGGTTACTCAAAGCAGCAGAATATTTGAACCAGATAAGAAGACTGTGCAGCTGGACCATGGGGCTTAGATTCATTTTGGATGGGCTCCATAGAATGGGGCACATTAAAAAAACAAGCAAAAGAAGCAATCACCACCACCCCCTGAGCAAATAGACAAACAAATAAATATAAAAAAAATGCTTTGGACTTCATTTGCAGAGCTGTGAAAAAGTGAAACGGGAAAAATGGTAACACCGTCAGATGATTATAATGACCTCTGCATTTCTGCCATTCAGTTAAATTTAGTGTACTTTACTCTGTCCTTTCCTTTCTCGAGCAGACTAGAATACCTTATTCTGTAAATGTTCTGTAGATGCAGGTCATGGATAAGAATCCTCTGGTTTTACTAGTCCATCTAGGAGAGCTGGCTTAGCTTATAAAACAACAACAAAAACATGAAAGAGTGAGTCTCTCTGTTCTTCCAGTAGATGATCTGGCTGTTGCAAACAATCTGATGTACTATAACTTTGCAGACATTGTTCATGTCTTCTAGACAGAAGAAATCCATAAACAGCATTTATTCTGGCAAATAGGCAAAAACATTCACTATCTTTACAAAATAAGTGAACAGATGGACTCAGGAGCTTCATCCCTAACACTAAGTCCTTAGTACATTTCATACTAGTTTTTTATATATATATATTTATTTATATATATTTACCTTCAGAAATTAAGAAGAGGGATTTTTTTTTTTCTGTAGCTTCTTTTCTTTAGAAGGACAGAAGACCACTTCTTATGTTGTTTTTTTTTTCCCCTCTTTGATTAAAGAGATGGTACCAATCTTTTGATTTCAGGATTTTTCTGCTTTCCTTCTATGCCACTCTAAGAAGGAGGCTTTGAGAGACAATTGTTGCAATGTGAATCTGCCTTCTTTCTAATTGCTCTCTCTGAAACAATAATCGATAAATGCAATTCCTCTGTTCCCTCCCACCACACACACTTTTTTCTTTTCTTTGGAATAAAGATGTTAACATCTCCCTTTCTCTGTTTGGACCCATCCTCATTTCCCAAAGTAGGGAGGACTGACTCTCATATACATGGTAGATTTTGGAATAATCTTAAAAGTGATGTCAGAAGGACATAGTTGAAGTACTTTTATAAAGCAAGAAAATACTGAAACATTTCTTTTCTCTGCAGTCACAACAGTTCAGGTTAGTCTGCCTTCTGCTGTACCTCCCTTTGCCACCTGCCTTAAGGTGAAATGGAGGCTGTATTAGAAAGGGTTGTATTTTGAAGAACAACTGTTTCCCTGTTTAACGTGCTTGTTGCAGCTGTAGGAATATCCATGCTGTAGACTGTTTTAGTTTCGTGCATTTGTTTTTTTTTTTTTTTTTTTTTTTTTAATGAATCTCCTCTAGAAAATTTTGGAACCATGAACTACAAGTTTTATCCTTGCCTCCTCTCTGTTCCTTTTTTTTTTCTCCTGTTAGGGTGCTTTTTTTCTCTTTCATTAGTACTTGATTTTCAAACTGAATAATAGCAAGAAGTCTCAACGTGGTAAGCATAAGATTTTAACTTTTCATTTATTCACATTAATTTCATTTTCTGAATACTTACAAAATTAGTTTGGTACAATCATATCTCCAGGTTATTCCTGATGCAAAAAGTTATTTTTATTTCTCTAATTCTCTCTTTTTTACTGACTCTTAAATATAGTCCTTTAGTTTGTAAAGAGGATATCTGCTGGCTTTTGTCATCTTTGATCTTCATTTTAGAAGGTAATGAGTAGGCTGGACTAGAACTGCAACAGCTGCTCTTGAGAAGTGAAACCAGGTGGTAGTTGGTGGAGAAGAGGTGCCTGGGAAAACTTGAACAGTAAACCCACTATCCCTTTTTCCTAAAATAACATGCCTAGAAGTTGCTTTGAGCAACAATGATAGAAAAAAAAGTAGTAAACAAAACAAACAAAAAAGAAAAACAAGAAAAACATTGAAAAGATGAGACAGTGTTAATTGGATGGGAGGAAGCTAGAAGAGTAAAGCAACTTACATTTATTTATCTTGTGCTATCAGAAAAGTGCATTATCTTGAGTGAAGTTAAGGAAATTTAAGAAAATGCAGATGTTTCCATTGCAGAGAAGTTGCACAGAAGCAAAGCCCTCTCTGAAACCTCTTTAGCACAGTTCAGTGAGGCCTCATTAAAGAAGTGTTTCCCAACCACTTCAGTAGCTGAAATACACAAAGTTAATACATGTTTATCAAAGTCGGGGACTTGTGTTAACTGTAGTTCAACAGATGTCAGTTTGGTTCTGTCTTTCAGACAAGTGCACCCCAGGTCCAGGTAGCTAGTGATCATAAATGCTTATGCCTGTTTTAGAGTGCTTCTGTGTGAATTTAATTCTATCTAGGATTGAAACATCATTAAGTTGCATTTAAACCATAGCATTTTCTGTGTAAGCCTCATTTATCAAAAGTGAACACTTTTTTAGTAGAAACTCCATGAATGTTATTTTAGCATTGCATTTGTCTGACTAGTATTAAGAAAGATTGCCAAAACGCTGTGTTGTACACATCATCTCAAGATAACGAGGTCGCACAACAAACCTTGCATCCACAGATTCATTGTGTTTGAAGAGCTAAGTCATGGTTTGCATATAAATCATATGGAATGGCCCATTATGAACACCCTGTAAAACTCAGAAGGCTTTGATTGTTAATAGCAACTGCAGTAGTGATTTGCTGGCTAATTTGAGACAAAATATGTTGCAGTGTGGGCTAAGAGAATGTGTTATCTGAATAAATAATAGTATGTTATTGGTTGTGCACTTCAGAAGCAAATGGAATGTCTATTACCTTATATCTTCCAAGTAGATTTGACATTTCAACTTTTACTTATGACTTAAATCAACCTGGTTAGTGACAAACTGTAAAGTTGAATCATGCATTAATTTTTTTTCCGTGCATGTTATTCATCACTACTAACCTGTGAACTAAATGTAAGTTGAAACAGTGGTAATCACTCTGTAACTGCAATTTATTCATTTGAAGACCATCTTATTAGTGTAAAAATAGTTTGAAGCGACATTTTTATAATGATTGTGATAAAACTTTGATGTAGCCTAAATGTGTGCAATGTAAGACATTTATAATGGCCCCAAGTGTAATATTAACACAGCCTTTTAATACACGTAAAAAGAGATCAGTTAGTTTTTATTATATTACCCAATATAGGCTAGATTCTCTTTTGGAGTTAAAGCTTTGCTTCCTGGTTCTAAATGTCAAAATTAGCGGAAGACAGTGAAGTGAATTCACATTTTTTGAAGGGTACTGTGCAGGCAGCATTGCAAAGAGGAGTTAGATATTCAGTCTACACATGGGATGGACAGTGTCACTTTATGCCTGCTCTGTACACATGTGCTCTGCTAGGGTACTGTGTCCTACGTGGAGCAAAACCTCAAGAGGTGTAACTGACACATCAGCTCAGTTCTCAGATTCTCTGTTGGAATTCTTAAAAGCATAATGTTCAAACAGTGAACAGATAGAATACTGTTGACAATGTGGATGTTGGTCCGATATATATATTTAACCAAAACCAAACAAACATCAGAAAAAAATTATTATGTAGTTCGGGAATGTTGAAGAGTATTGTAATAGATCATGCCCGCCACAGATCTGGTGGTAGATTCCAAATGATGGATAAAGAGGTAAAAGGATGAATATCTCATCATCCTGTGGTTCTTGAATATAATTAGGATTTATTTTTTAATTTATTTAAAATATGTATATTATGCCATTGCAAATACAAGCACAAATTGAAATTCTCACAACAGCTGAAGTGAGCAATAATGATTGGCTTTTGTAGAAAACTTCTCCAAAAAAAAAATACTAAATGATGTGAAAAAACGTTATCAAACCTTTCCAATTCAAAGATTGTCTCATAATTACATGCCTCTGTCTGCTGAAAGTTTTGCAAAACTCTGCAGAATCTTTTAAGAGTCAGAATTTCTTTAAAATCTGCACATTTTAAGGAATTCTCACTCCTCATTAAAAGCAAAAGGATGCCTTAATGTACACTTACGTTACGAACACATGATTTTTCACTTGGAATGACTTTATTACTTTAATGTTTCTTTTAATCCTTCCAGTGTGACACTTTTCCTTAGTATTTCTTCTATGACCTTCTCATCTCCCACAAATAGAACTTTTATCAGAGAATTTTCCTCATTTTTCTTTTTTTTTTTTTTGTACCTTTCCTATGATTAAGTTTTGTTAAAGTAACCAAACGCAAATTCCTTGTATTTCCAGGAAATCCATCTGTTTTTGCTAAGCCAGTAATTGGAGCTTATTTTTACTTCTGTGTAAGGTGATGAAATAATTAATCATCTTAACAGTCTGAGGTATTGTTGCTAGATTTTGGACTCAGTATCCTTTAGATAAATGAGCCTTCCTTTAGAGCACTTGCATAACCATTTCACTGAATAACAGTATGCTTTTGGTAGTCCATAAGATAGTTATGTTGAAAGAAAAAAAAAAAACACCAAAGGACAAA